>CM067370.1:121854239-121932519 GCA_034401795.1 Chaetoderma sp. LZ-2023a | reverse complement strand
ACGACACGACGATGTTAACTCCTGACACGCCATCTAATACAACAACTGAACCAAGTTTGTTCAAAGGAACTTGATTGGCCAAAGACTTCAACGGCCATGTTTATTGCACTACTTTTCGCGAAAACGACGTCATCTGCAGAGCCGTTGAGTTGATTGGGCCACAGTTTGCGCAATATGATTAGGGACTAAAG
The DNA here is from genome assembly GCA_034401795.1 of Chaetoderma sp. LZ-2023a. NCBI lineage: Eukaryota > Metazoa > Mollusca > Caudofoveata > Chaetodermatida > Chaetodermatidae > Chaetoderma > Chaetoderma sp. LZ-2023a. The sequence continues at coordinate 121,932,328 of CM067370.1, read as the reverse complement.
CCATAAAATAATATGATACATGAAAAGAACATGGCCGTCGTATGTATGTATGATTACTGTATTCTGCGGCTGTAGTAGTAAAAACATCCTACAGCTGCAATGTCCTTCTTCGCTTTTGCCCACTGTGTCTTGTCCTCAGCCGAAATCCTTAGCTTCCTCAGGTACATTCTTGACTTGAGTGTACCGAGTCATGCTTTCTTGAGGTCACCTCGTAGCACGCTTAACAGATTTACGCAATGACGTCCTCTCCTGGCTTTATATTTGCTGGCTCCGAGTAGGGCGAATTCCAAGGCTCGCTGTGCTGGTATCTCTTCTGACATCCTTAGCACATGGCCAAACATGGAGCATCTTTGCTGGGTGACGTTTACAGACAGCGGCGACGTATTACACATCTTGCATCGTTGGAAATTATGCTGTCTGGCCATCGGTGTCCAGTGATTGTGCGTAGGTGTTTGCGGTGCAAGGCATCGAATTTGTCTAGAGCTGCCTTTGGAGCTGCCCAGCTGTTACAGTTATACAGCATCAAGGATACGCAGGTTGCATTGTATAAACGTAGCCTCTTTATCAAGGGCATCTTTGATCTCCAAATCCATAGCTTTCAGAAGGTCTGGAAACCTATGTTCCCCATGACGCAGCGTGCAGAAATGTAAGCAGAACTGCAAAGCAGTGAGCACAGGATTTTACTCCATGGTTCACCGCCACGAAGTAGGTAGTCATTTTCTATAGTTTCACGCTTTGTCGATAGGTAAATGTGGGTGAACTCTGTTTTGGATTCGTTCATAAAGAGATTCTCAATTTTTCGTTTGCGTGCAGCTATTGGGAGAAGTTCGTCTAGGGGTTTCTTTTCCTCGTCTATGAAGTCCACGTCGTCGGCATATTCCATCTCTAGCGGCATGCCCAGTATTGACACTGGGTGGTTTGGTCTTGTGGAGCTTTCCCGTACAGATTTCAATGCAGTAGCACGGTATCAGGTGGAAAGCACCTGAGATAGACCATCTCCCTGTGGGGAGCTGATTGATGTCTCAAACTCTACAGACTTCACTGACTTGACTCGTACTTTCGGTTTGGTGTCTGGCCGTCGTGGAGCAATGAAAATGCATCGTGTTTGGCGGCTATGTTGTATTTTTTATTTGATGTATTTTGAATCCGAAATTGGTTTTATTTAGGTATTTGGGTATGCTGATTTCAAATTAGCCTCTTTCGAAACTGTCAGATAAAGGGCTTGGCGGCTATCTTGGAGCATATTCGAGCCAAAAATTAAGATATTGAAGCAATAGAAAGTTTTATTGTTTTCCTCTCGAGAACCACTGGGACGATGCCAATTCTATGTTGCAGGAAGCATCCTTAACGCATAGAGATCACATTATATTCAAACAAAGCGATCGGGGAATTTGGCCTGCGCTCATTTTGGATTTGGCCGATTTTTAGAAACATTATTAAAAGAATCTCTGAAACCTCTTGTCGGATCAATTCGAAGCTCATGAAGCATTATCTAGGACAACTACTGAACCAAGGTTTTTTTTCGAGAGAACTTGATTGGTCAAATGCTTCGGCAGCCATTCTGGATGACCACAAAGCAAGTTCTCCTCCAGAAATGTTGAAGGGATCGGGCCATATAGCAAGTTTTTTCAAAGGAAGTTAGTACTTTATAAGCATGTCCGCCGTCGACCAATTAGAATTCAGCGTCTTGCCGGCCATGTGGGATTTTTTAATGGGTTTTGAAGCCGAAATGGGTTTTATTAGTTTTTTGAGTATGCTGATTTCAAATTTGCCATTTTGAAACCTTCGGATAAATGGTTTGGCGGTCATCTTTGAATGTCTCCCCGTTACCGGTAAAAAAAGACTCTCATAGTAAAGCAATGTGAAATTTAAAATGTCTTCTCGAGATCCATTGGACTCATTTTAGCCAAATTTGGTAGGACGTATCCTTGTTCGTATTGCAATTCTGGTCACAACATTCGGTTTCTACGTATAGGCGATGATCTTTCTAGTTGAAATGCCTATGTTCCAGGTGAGAGATACAGGCGATACAGAACCCTCTGGGCCTTTTGGTTATGCTTTGCTACAATATCGTTAATGATTGTATATGTTTTATTTCACACAGTGTTACAGAAGAATATCTGTGGTATTTTTCTCCAGGGCTTGTGGTGAGTATGGTGTGAATGAAGCATATAGGGGGTCTATGCGTGGCGAAACGTTTGTGTATCTACCTGGAGAGAATGGTTTCTGGAGCTTAGGGGATCTAGTGAGTTTGCAGTCAGGAGAGTATGTGGGCATATCCCATGGTAAGTCCTAAGTATGTGGTCTGGTGTATATGAGCTCCTGTGAGCAGGGGGTATGGGCCATATTCTAAAGGGTATGCCTAGATAACATCGCACATGGCAAATTAGACAACGGATCAACCAAAATGGCACACTTAACAGACTTCACCAATACAGCCGCCGGTGAGTAGTTGGTTTGGTGTGTTGATCTTGAGTGTGTGGTGTCTGTTGAGTAAGGGGTATGGCGAAGATGAGAGCTGCTGAGGAGGGGTTCAGTTGATTATGTGGTATAATGAATACGGGTGTGGTGAGTGAGTGGGTTTTGGTGAGTAGTGGCTGCGATCTGTTGTGTATGGGTCTAATCAGAAGGTGTCATAGCTGCGACTTGCAACCAGTATACGTCTATCTGTCAATATGCCTGCCTGCCCTTTGTTATTGTCGTTGTCGTTGTCGTTGTCGTTGTCGTTGTCGTTGTCGTTGTCGTTGTCGTTGTCGTTGTTGTTGTTGACATGAAGGGAGTGTTGTAGGGGTAACTATCAATATCATAAAAGAGATCAATTTGTATTAACCCACTACGGGATTTAAAAAAGTTGTCTACAATTAAATTATTAATTTATCACTCCTTTAATGATTACAGGTTTTTAATGGTAGCTTGTTGTGGAATTTTATTACTGAATTAATTACACAGCATGAGACTCGTCCGCTCCACAGCTGGTTTCACACGTTTGGTGCCCATCAGGTATAGAGACAGGATTCAGACCCATGATATTGAAAGGTATTCAAATGTCATGTATTCGAAATCTGCCCCACACCCCACCCCCACCCCACCCCCACACCTTATAATCACCAACAGTGTGAACCCAGTCATGGAGTGGATGGATAAGTCGCTGTGTATGACCTCTTGCTAAGGTCCACCCACACCTCGCTCATGTTGGGATCGATCAATCTCTGAAGTCCCTGACTATCAATTTCCAGAAACTATACAGGTAAGCTGTTGAATATTTTGGAACTAATTTGACTGGGCGCTGTTGCCGCCTATGGCAGCAACAGCAACAGCGTCCAGTCAAATTAGTTTCAAAATATTCAACATTGTGTTTATTAAATAGTAGAGACATACATTTCGTATAACATGTCGAACTATTAAGAGTTAAAGACGGGACATGTAGAACCATTAATGTCGTAATGACTATGACGTCATCCTACACGCCGCTTAGCTGATTATGACGTAATACGACGTCATTACCCTGGAAAGATCCATTGTCGCTATACCTCTTGGTGGGTTTTAGAATTTTAAATTTTAAAATCGATGCGAAATTATTATTGATGAACGTATGATGGTTATTCTAGTGGTATTCAATCTTGCGGCGTTGGTGTGGCGGAAGCGTTTGTGGGCTATGATGCTTGGCACTTTTGTCGGTTGTGGCTTAGATTCCCTGTCAATCGTCTAATGGTAGATATCAATACCGCGGTGTAGCTCGATTTTTAATTCGCGTCTCAGGATTTTAGAAGGACGCATCCACCCTTAGATTTTTAAATCGATATACAGGATGCGGGTGGTTCCGGATATTAGCTCGTAGGATCTTTTCCTTGTTATTCCTCAGTGTGGCTTCATGTGGATGTTGATGTGCAAATATCTGAATTGTCAAAACTCAATGAAACCAACTGTCCTCGTGTGCGTAGGCGCATGCGCAGTGGATGCCGCTCTGCAGTATCCTCTTGTATACGTTTTGGACCTAAGAGTAAAGTATGTAACGTATAATGTGGCATTATTCATCGTTTATTTAATACGTGACAATATGCCCGCCCGCCGGCCCGCCCGCCCGCCCGCCCGCCCGCCCGCCGGGCCGTCCGTCCGCCCGTCCGTCCGTCCGTCCGTCTGTCCGTCCGTCTGTACACCGAAAAAACCCGCATTGACACAGGAATTTAACTAAAAATTTCTTTACCTAAATTTGCCCTATCGAGACCAAGTTTAGATTTACTTAGAGTGGTTCCCCCTTGAGATTGGTTGGAGGCAAAGTGTACTAAGCAATAGGTCACTTCAACATGTGAAGGCTGGAATTGATCCTACATGATTGAGAAACTGCGCGCCAGAATGCGCGTAATAATGCAATAACGCATGCACGAATGCACGCAATAATGCATACACGGATGCATGTACGAATGCATCCACGAATACATGCACGAACGCATGCACAAACAGACGCATGAATTCACGCACGCACCTACACACCCACGAATCAATGCACACGCACGCACGCGCACACGCACGCGCACACGCACGCGCGAACACACGCGCGAACACACGTACGCACACACGCACTTTTGTATATACAAAAAATAAAAGATTTCCATGACGGTTTTCTGGAATGCTTGGTGTTACTTAACCGCCTTTCAGCCTCACGGATGTAGTTTTCTCGAGACATAATGACAGTTGGTGAATATTTATTGGCTGGTTTTATAATAATATTCGGATTTCTACGTAATTTGTTGATAGCCTGTCGCTCAAAAAATGAAAGGAGTTGCTTATCGTCTGTAACTGACAATGATCTGACTAGATCAGCAACCGTTTTTATGGTTGCCTTAATATTGTCATCAACTAGCCTATCCGGAGGGTTCCACCCGGATTTTCTAGTGAATTGCTTTGACTCTCCATTTAAATTTCGGTAATGATGGGCTCCAAAAGTGGCTAATTCAATAAAACGTGTGTATAAAAGCAAATCTAATCCGGCTTTTGATTTTGGAGTTAGTACAAAGGTAAGGCCGCCATTGAGGAGTGCTTTTTCAGATAATGAGAGATCATTGGCGCCTGATAAATTGACGAGGTTTGTTCCTAATCCTATGTTAGGAGAGCTATTGCCTTGACTCGCATTCAGCTTAAACCATGTACCACCAGCCAATGGTTTTAGATAAAATTTGCTGTTTCCTTTGTCCAATGGATTGTATCCTTCTCAACATGAAAATTGGCATCAGATATTTTTGGGATGACCTTGTGACAGTTGGACCTTGCTGATTCGTTGATACACTTGAGACAATACTTTGGCCTATATGACAGGCTATCAGAACAGTTAATTTCAGAAAAGTACAACTCCCCATTAAGAAAGCTTTTATTACATTCTCGGGCCATGAACCTTAAATGGATTGAAGCTTTTGTTGGACTTTTATTTTTAGCATTGATTCCAATATTCAGGATGAATTTCTCCGGGTTAGGGCCAACCTGCTTGCCTGCCTACCTGCCTGCCTGCCCGCCCGCCCGCCCGCCCGCCCGCCTGCCTGCCTGCCTGCCTGCCTGCCTGCCTGCCTGCCTGCCTGCCTGCCTGCCTGCCTGCCTGCCTGCCTGCTTGCATGCTTGCATGCTTGCATGCATGCTTGCTTGCCTGCCTGCCTGCCTGCCTGCCTGCCTGCCTGCCTGCCTGCCTGCATGCCTGCCTGCATGCATGCATGCATGCTTGCTTGCTTGCTTGCCTGCATGCTTGCTTGCTTGCCTGCCTGCCTGCATGCTTGCTTGCCTGCATGCCTGCCTACCAGACTTCCTGCCTGCCTGCCTGCCTGACTGACTGACTGACTGACTGACTGACTGACTGACTGCTTGCCTGCATGCCTGCCTGCCTGCCTGCCTGCCTGCATGCATGCCTGCCTGCCTGCCTGCCCGCCTGTCATCTATTTTTGTCCATCAGCCCGCGCGTAACCTCTGCTTCGGGGATAAGGGTAAAAAGATACAATAGACGACCTATGGTACACGATTGACCCGATATGTTACTCAAGTATATGACGCCATAATCAATTACATAACATGTAGCTTGATGTCATATGCATAATTGACAGAATACTTCGCCATGAAGTTGGAAATGTCTGCTAAGCTTACGCACGGAGAGATCCGAGCTGTTGCTCAAGTATATGACCTTATAATCAATCACGTCAAATATAGGCTGGCGTCACAATCAAAATGTACATCTAACTCCATCATGAAGATTTAAAAGTGAGGCAAGTGAACGAATTGTATGCCTTTAATCGATTTCCGATATAATAAGAATTCTCTTGAATATTTTGAAACTAATCTGACTGACAGCAACAGCACCCAGTCAAATTAGTTTCAAAATATTCAACAGCTTACTTTGTATAGTTACTTTGGAAAAGGGATTCTGAGAATTCAAGTTTCAACATATATAGATCTATCTTTAACACACACAACACATGGGTGGGAATTAGCTTTAGATGGGCGTGGTGTCTCGTTCTAGTGCAGATATGTATATTATAATGATAAAAATAATTTGGAATGTGAGTTATAATGTGATTCGCTACCTGCATCTTCAGAGTTGTGTGCATGTACATAATGTGTGTCTGTTTTCAGAGGTGCTGCTATCTGTCACGCTATCGCATACTTCATAATGCTGATAACAGTGTTGGTCTACATTTTTTGGTCCAAAGCTTACACACTCACCTGGGAAGGTATGTACAATGAGCGTCCTCTAAACAAATAGGGCAAGCTGAGGAAGCTACATAACTTTATAGCTCTCTCGCAAGCTGCAGTAGAATAGATAGCTTTTATCTTAGCCGTTAAAGTTCTCATCTATTCTTAAAAGACACATATCCTAGCTAAATTTTAGAACTATTTGTTACTTTATGGACACTTTAACTAACTTGGACTGTAGCCGCCATTTTTAGATAGATATTTGCGGGCGCCATTATTTCAGACTCTATTGTCTTCGCCGGTGAGCTGGCTTTCAAGGTGAGCGCGTAGTAAGCATAGCGTAGTACAAGGCAAGTACTATATTTCATATGGTGCAAATAAAAACAAATATATCTATAACAAGTTGCTGAATGCTGTTGCTGCCTATAGCAGCAACAGCTTTCCGTCAAATTGTTGTCAAAGTAATCAGCCGATAATACAAGTGTCACTAGCCAAGGTTTAGATAACAATTTGGCTAAAAATCGTTGAGGAAACAACTTTCAATCAAATTGTTCTCAAAATAATCAGTAGGGCAGTCAATGTTGCAAGACCTGCTGAAGATATTTCGAGCAACTCTATTGACAGTCATTTCTTACTCAGGCAGCAACAGCGTTGTCAAATTTTTCTCAGAATAATCAGTGGACTTTCTTTTTTGTTAGCTAACAAATGCCTACACAATAAGTTATAGTCCAGGAGCTAAAGCTAGGTCAGAATCGTGACGTAGCACTCCCAGTATTCGGAAGGTCTGACACTTGCTGTGGCTTGGGGGACATGTCCCACACATTTTAAGCCCTGTTGTACAAACAAATTGTGGTAGCACTAATTAGTTATTCTGATTTCTTTGCATAGGGGGTCTAGGCTTTGGCTGTATCCACAGTGCACAACGATATAAGCATGATCGTGTCATAACTCAAAGTAATATCGTATTAGATTCACCATATATGATATTTAGACGGATATCGACCTAACATATATCCAATATACATTTTGCATGCATATACCAACGGCGAGGGTGAAATGTGAAGACCAGTTGTGACCGCGTTCATAGACACTGTCAAGAAGGATTGGTACCAATGTGATAGCTCAATCCAGGAATAGGCATTAGTCATGGATCTTGCATGGGCCATCGTTCGAATGTGTCCAATAAAATTGTTTGCGGTAGATCTTGTACCCATGATGACCACAGAAACACAAACAGTCCCTAGTTGGAGTGGATTTAATGCACTTGTATCATGTGCTAACGCACCTTTTACACAAATCGGTTACTGTCCAATGATTTCCGGATCACCAACTGAATTCAATACGGTGTATACGGTCATGAAACAAGTTCAAAGAATGATGACAACACTAGGACAGAATGACTCGGTCATTACATTCGACTTGGCCATATATGTCAAGGCAAAGGAGATACAGTGGCGATATAAAGAAGAGTTTAGTGACACTGTGATCAGACTGGGGGGATTCCACATTGCGCTAAACTACTTAGCTGTTATTGGAAAGATGTTTGATGACTCTGGCTTAGAAGATCTCCTCATAGAGGCCAACACATATGGTAGCAGCACGGCGGCTGCTCTACTTAAAGGGAAGTCATATAATCGAGGAGTGAGGGCTCACAAATTGGTTATGGAAGCGCTGCAGCGATTACAATGGCAGTCTTTTTCCAAATGGGTTCAACAAAATGGACAACATGAAGACCACATTACTCCAACAGAATTGGAGAGTCTGGATGAGAAAATTAAGATGTGCCGAAGCAGCATTGACGACTTAGACGCACTGCAAGAAAATTTCAAAGAGGTGTGTATGTACATGAATAAATTGCAACAGCTGTCTAAATCCTTTAAAGTTGAGTCAAGCTCGAAATCACACCTGTTCGCATTTTGGAACTCATATATTCATATGGTAGAGCTGCTGCTTGGATTCATAAGAGCTGAGAGAACTGGAGATTGGCAGGCACACCTATCTGCTACTGCTGCTATGGCGCCATATTTCTACAGCATGGACAGAACCAATTATGCAAGATGGCTGCCAATATATCTTGCGGACATGAAGATGCTTCCAAGTACACATCCCCATGTACATGAACAATTCTTGAATGGAAATCATTCCGTAAGTCGCTCAGACCATCCATTCAATCAAGTGTGGAAAGATATGGCCTTAGAGCAATCGATTAATTTGGATTCCAAAAAGCGAGGTGGTATTATTGGAATAACACAAAAGCCAGGAGCTCTGGAGAGGTGATTTTTAACTAGCCACGAGAGGGCAGCCGTAACAACGGTCACAAAGCAAATGTGTGGGTTACAAGATAGTCACATGTTTGGAGTACATAAGGAAATGGGGACTAATCGAATGAACAGGGATGAAACCGATGTGCAGAAGATACTTTCGATGTTCTCATCAGATATAATGACCAATCCCTTTAATATTGCGGAAAACGACGACAGCGAGTGTCTTCCGCTTGTAAACATTGCAACTGGCGTGGTATTGCCTAGTGAAATCGCCAAGAGACTTGTTTCCGCCTGTGACATTGGTAAGGAGATTATGGAAAACTTTGTTCAGGAGCGGCTGGACACTAACACGAGAAGCTTTTGGGACACGTTGCCACACTTAAAACTTAAAACATTTGCCAGCCTAGCGATGACGTATGAACTGTCTGCTGTTCCACTATCATTGTCACATACGGATGGGACTCTAAGAAAGAATGTGAAAAGTGTTTTGTTAAGTGAACTAGAAAAGGAAGTAAATGTTGATGGACGGCTTCCACCTGTTGACAAGACAGGCGCAACAGTTTATGTAGTAGATGGCATGGCAATTGTGCAAATGGTTAAAACTGGAGGTACGTCTACATTTGGAGAATTGGCTGATAACTACTGGCACATCTTTACAGTTCCACTGAATCAAGAAGACTGCAACGGAGTAGATATAGTTTTTGACAGATATGATAGACTGGAATCTCTCAAAGTGGAAGAGCGGCTAAAACGTGGGTCATCAACAGCATTGGAAGTAAAGATTGCTGGAGAAAATACTCCCGTTCCAAAGCAATGGGCCAAGTACATCAGCAATCCAAACAACAAAAGTAACCTGGTTGCATTTCTCAGCAAGCGGTGGCGTGATACTGGTCCAAATATGCTATCTGCCGACAATTGCGTCATTCTTGCTGGTGGCTTTAACGATGGAATGGATGTTGTTGTCATTTCAGCGAACAATTCGTGGTATTTGGAAGAACTTCGATCAGATCACGAGGAAGCAGATACGCGTATGATGTTGCACGCGCTACATGCTTCAAAAGACCACATGCGTGTTGTTATACAGTCTCCTGATACAGACGTGGCAGTACTTAGTATATATACGTATCGTTCGCTTCACTGTTCTGAACTATGGTTCCGTACGGGCACAAAGGACAAATTGCGATACATACCAATACATACAGTTGCTCAAGTACTGGGCCCAGCTATCTGGCTGTCTTTGCCTGGGTTTCATTCTCTTACAGGTTGTGATAACACTAGTGCATTATTTGGAGTCGCTACGAGAAAAGCATTCAATCTCTTAAAGTCATCTGAATGTCATCAGCTTAGCTTAGCCCAAGTCGGCGAACATGTTGACTTATCACCGAAAACTGCAATTCTATGTGAGAAATTTGTCTGTGAGTTGTATACCACCAGGGATGTGGGAAAGACAGCTGATGAAACCCGTTATTGGCTCTTTTGTCAAAAGAGACAAAGAAATGAAAATCTTCCACCTACATCGAATAGTCTAAAGCATCACACGGAAAGGGCCAATTTTCAAGCTCTTGTTTGGAGACGTTCATTGCAAGCTGTTCAGAATCTTCCATCTCCAAATGGACATGGTTGGAGCATAGTGGATGGTCTACTCAAGCCTGTTCTAATGTCAAAGGATCCTGCTCCATTTGGATTAATTGAACTCACATCATGTAGATGTCAAAAGTCTTCCTGCAAAAGAACAGATCTCTGTCAATGCAAGGCTAACAATCTACTCTGCACTGAAGCATGCCTTTGTATGGGAGGTGAAATGTGTGACAATGTTCAGCATACAATTGTCGAAGATGACTCTGACACGGATGAGTAACATTCTCTCATTTGCTCACGTGATAAATATGTCCTGCCAGCTTGTGTAGACATGCACTGCATGTCAGTTAAAAGTTTAATTATGAAAAATGTAGAAAACATGGGCATTGTTGTAGCTAAGGTATTGCTAGTCACAAGAAGACGTAGGTGCCCCAATATGTACAAAGCAACATACGGGTGTCTTAAACGAGGTTGATTATGTATAAATCTGCGATATACGACCACTCCTTTCCATTTTGGTTAAGATTGTATTGATATAACATGCGCTTAAGTTTGTGAAAAATTTACCATTGTGAAAATTGTTTGAGAGCTACATTCAACACCTATTGTAAATGGGCTTCTCACGGGTTAGTGATACCACAATTTCTTGTACAACACGGCTCAGAATATACCCAAGACATCGGTCTAGCATAATATAGAGACAAACCTTCTGAATACTGGGTGTGCTACGAAACCATTCTTCTAGACCCCTTTTGTAAAATGGGCTCCCGGACTATTAGGTCTTTATGGTATACGGAATCAAGACCCAGTCTCCGATATTCTCGAAAATTCGGTTCATTTCATTGTCAATCAGGAGGTAAGCTATTATTCTATTCACGCTAGGCATGTCAGAGACGATCGTGTGCGTGCTGGTGGACTGCTTGATCTTTGTGAACATATTTCACTATGAAATACGCATACGATATAGGCCTAACTAAATTTGACAACGCTGTTGCTGCCTGAGTAAGAAATGATTGTCAATAAAGTTGCGCGAAATATCTTCAGCAAGTCGTGTAACGTTGACTACACTGCTGATTATTTTGAGAACAATTTGATTGAAAGTTGTTGCGTCAACGATTTTCAGCCAAATTGTTATCAAATCTTTATCTAGTGACAATTGTATTATCAGCTGATTATATTGACTACAATTTGACGCTAAGTTGTTGCTACTAGATAGGCAGCGGCAGTTTTCAGTAAACTTGTTATAAATATATTTGTTGTCACTTGCACCATAGGAAATATACACAACTGGTATTGAACTATGCTATGCACATCTATGCGCTCACCATGAAAGCCACCAAAAGAATGACTAGCATTAGCGTTACGAGACTGGTTTTATATGAACAATTGCTCACCGACGAAGACAATAGCGTCTGAAATAATGGCGCCAGCAAATATCTATCTAAAATGGCGGCTACAGGTCTAGTTAGTTAAAGTGTCCTTAAATTAACAAATAGTCTTAAATTTAGCTAGGATATGCATCTTTTAAGAATAGATGAGAACTTTAAGTAACATTTTCGTCTTCTACTCGTTTTAGCTTTTACCTTTGGCATTTGGTTGTCCTGCTGTAAATAAGCAGTGACGTCTTCATTGATCGTGTTCGTACGCGTTTTTCAACAATTGCTGCCAGGCGCTTCTTCCGAATACTGACGTAATTTTCTGCTTTCCATCTCAGTTTTCTTCAGCTTTCAGATTTGTATTCACCTAGACCGGTAGTTATTGCTATTATTATAGTTATCATTATTATCATCTTTTTATTTGTATTATCGAGTATTATCGTCAATGTTATTGTGTGGTCAGTTGGTTCTGATGCCACGTTGCAATGTTTTACTTTAAGCAACTTGCGAAAGGTGAGCTGTTTCATTCTACTGCCACTGATTCAAGTGCAGGCGTGGCAATTTTATTGCTACGTAAGTGCCTCAGTTTGATCAATATTAGCTCATCATCGTCTGATAACGTCGGGCAGTGGGTTAGTTTTTCTCTGCAATTGCTTCAGCTATTCATAAGAATTCAGAGAATCTTATTCTTGGAGTCGATTTTAATTTGTGTTTTAGATGCTAAGAAGTACAGACGATCGTCAGCTAATTATGGTGATGCATCTCATTATCAACTAAAACAAATATACGACGCTGAGCATCTCCTGGATTCGTATAGAGTATTATAGGCGAGCGGGAAAAACCCCATAAAGTGCTCAATTTTTTGATCGAGTTTAATCCCCCCCCCCCCCCCCCGAAATCTACGACATGTCCTAAATTAATCGTTAATATCAGGAGATAATGTTTTGTCTTGTCGTAGACAATTCTCGGTGTGCTAAGATGGTGAAATAATAAATATATACAAACACCTATTTCCGTGATTATTCATGATTTTGACGATAGTCTCGCATAAACATGGACAGTCATTATACATACTTAAACGCACACTACTTTATAGGTCATATATGTAACAGCCCAGTATCTTGCTCATGATAGAGCTTCCAAGCCGAGGGAAAAACACACATTCCCATTATAGTTTTGCTATATATACAAGATTACTATCGTATGTCAACTACCACATTAAAGTAAATTTTACAAAAACGTTATTATGATTTCTGATTTTTATAATTATTTTATTTACATTCTAAAATTATTCAGAACAGCTTTATAATACGATTATTACTTAAATGATCAATATCAAATATGTATCAGGGCATTCGGTCTATCTACCTAATAAGTCAGTTACAAAATCAAACAACGCTTTAATGCACTGGTCTTATGTATACTCATTGGCTCTCATTTAAATCAGTTTGATTGATGAACATTGTGTTCATTCATGCAGTTCTCTTCAGCATTGCAGCCAATGCTCTGTGCATGTCATGCCCTTCTTTGAGCAACTACAACTGGTGTTACATGAGTGACGACCACGACATGCACACAAAAGCTTACCCAACATTTCACTAGCAGACGCCCCATCGAATAGTTTCAATTTCAGGCCATTGCCGTCATGCTGCCATCCATTTCCTTCAGGGGAAGGAATATCTGGTTTATTTAAATGGGATAGCATCCAAATGCGTGATTGAAATGATGCACGCTTAACATGTTGTAGAAAGATTGGTTCTGAAGTTGGAAGTTTATGGAGTGGCATCTCTCTATTAGCAAGCCTAAGTCGCAAGATATTCAAATCACCATGGGCCTCTTTATAAAGCTCTTGTGGGTCATAAAGAGACACAACAAATTCCTTGGCTTGATTTATCTCCGATCCAGCATCGCAGCTTCCAAGAGCATCAAGTAATGGAAGAGATTCTTTTTTTTCTAACTTTTCCATTGTCATTCAAACTTTCTTCTTGCCATAGAAAAAGAATGATGTTACGGTATCACATCCAGTTAAAGCATGCATTCAAGGAAGAATGCGTGGTATGGCAGGATTGAGTGATTAACATATTTGATGAACAGGAATAAAGTGATGGGGATCAACATTTGTTGTTGCTCTTCCTTTTTCTATGTACGGTGTTTGTGTGTTTTGCAACTTAGGAAAGTAATGAACGGCCAGAACAAGGACATCAGTGTCTGGTGATTTGATTACTATGCTTCCCTGAACATTTGCAGCAGCAAAGCCGTCGTCTGATTTTACGGCATGAAAATCATCCGTGTATCAGCCTCTTCGTGTGAACAGATGAGAGCTGGCTCTAGTGACATTCCGCTAGCAGATAGGCAAACTGTTTTCTCTCCATCACTATAGCCACCAGCCAGATATATTTTCCGCTGAGGTTGTGACTTTATATCAGGTAGGCATGTTACATTTTCCTCAAGGTAAGTACAAAGGAAGTCTGTTATGGCTGCTTTATTGGATGAGAGAACCATGAATTTTCGCCACGGTGGCACAGGGCGACCAGCAATAACCTGATATGGTCTCGTACAGCCTGCAGCACCTAACCGTTTGTTATGTTCCTTGGTTTTAGTGGAGTCTTTATAGTCATACTGATCGAAAACATCTATTACAATATTTGCGCGATGGCTACGTGTTATAAGTCAGGTCATATACGTATGTGCAAGGTCGTCACATGTTTTGCTATTGCGTGTCAACGATTGTAATTCGGCCATAGCATCTCTGATATATATATATATATATATACAACTATTACATGTAGTTTGGGCATGCTCTGCCACTTCTGAGACTGGCATTATCTTACTTTTCAGTATGTTCGCGAGGTCTGCCTTGTTAGTCTTTCGCATACCTCCATCCTCGTAGAAAAGCGATCTGGGAATGGCTGTAACTGGGTGGCTCAGTACACTTAACATTGGTATGTCAGATCGTGTTTGTGAGATTTTCAGTGATCTACGGAATACCAGTTCAGCGCTCACATTGAGTTGTTTTTTCATGCCTTTAATATGAACTTGTGCTTGCTTAGTTATTTCAGCAAAGGTCTTAGTATTACAGCGAGTTATACTGCTGTAAAATGAGCGATCACCAACATTAGACAAACTATTGTCTAGAAACGCAGACATCTTCTCCTCACCTGATTGCACAATTGAGAGTAGACCTTGTTCTACATCCTTGTCAGCAATCACTCCACTTGCTATATTTACTAATTTCTCTGATTGTGAATTTGGCTGAAATGGGTGTGTCATATTATTTTCAATGTGAGCAATCATATCTTTTGCGTGGTTGTCATCTCGCTTGAGAGTAGATGGTTTGCCTTGCTCATGCACTGGTGTTTCTGAGCTGTATCCATCAGTACGCTCTTTAAAGCCTTGATATATTTTCCAAGTACGGTGCGAGTGAGCATCCATCGCAGCAACGCAGAGTCCTTCCGTGTTAGACCAAACACGCCGCCATCACCTTTGGAATCCCTGCTAATAGTGGAGTCCGTGGCCATATCACTCCATGTGCCATTGAAACCCGCTGAACTCAAACGAACAGCAAACTGTCTATCCAGAAATGATCGGGTCACATCCTCTGGAAGATCAATCATATCCAAAAGATAAACTGGCACCCAACGTTAATAATTAGTTCGATCTACCGAGAAGAAATATGGCAACATGGAAAGTTGTGATGACAAATGATGATGCCAATTACCTTCATATTCATTTCTTATGATGTACTGAAACGTTGGAGATGATCTGCAAACTTCCGCTTTGAACTGTTGGAGCAGTGGAAGTACAGTGAAGCCAGCATGCTATTTAACTGACCAGTCGCATTAATAACCTGTTGTTTAGTGCTATTTAATCGTCCTACATAAGTGTCCTCAATGTGATGGAAAGTATCATCAAGGTTACGTGATTGCTGATCTGCATTACACCATTTTACAAATTCCGTCAAAAACATGTGCATCATTGACTCATAAGAAAGTGTCAGACCACGCACTGCCCTGTGAAATTGTTTTCCAGCAAGCATCATATCAACAGAACTTGGAGCGCACACACCACTTTCCACCAGCAGATATTTAAGCCCACCATCTCCCAGAAATTTCCCAATTGTAGCTATAAAGCAACACGCACTGTGGAATCCATCGAGACGAAGTATGTGATTGGGAAATTCACCAGCTTTGCTCCATTTCACTTGTTATGGAACTGCATATAGTTGCTGGTCCATAGTCTGGAGTGTACTTTGCTGACCTAAACCTTCAGACATATGTTGGCTTCTAATCATTGTTGTGTAGACAGTTGCAGGATCAGCAGGTTTTGCATCAATAACTGGAGCATATGTTCTTATTGTTCGGGTATCACTTTTCTCAACTAGTGCTGCATTATAACCAGTCGAGAATTATATCATTTGAACGGTAGTGTTAGTTAAGCTAGAAGGAAACTCTATGGTATCACGGGAAACCATTCTAAGAAGGATCAAAGAAAGATCATGTGTGTTAATTTCTGTTTTATCTAGCAAAATTGACTTTATCTTCGTTGTTGCATTTTCATGCCGAGGCGGTTCTGGTCGTTGTTTGGGTTTATCATAATGCAACACACTCTTTAGTTTTAGCGCATCATCACAAGTCAGAGAGAGAGAGCGTGACTTTTCTTGACCGATCTTCACTCTTTCGATTGCTGTATTATTATCATTATTGTCAACAGTTCCGGAAAGATAGCACGGGCCATCGAATGGAATCTGTCCTTTCCATCAATAGTTGCACAGTTGATATCGATGTTGTCATCCCCCTCTTGAATTAAGTTTCCTTCATTATCTCGTGAAATTAAACCATGTGGGATGTACACGTGATCTTACATCTTTTGCAGTTCCGCATTACCAAGGCTAGTTAGGAAACGCCTTAGATCATCATAGCTAATGCAGAAGCCGCGTGCCTGTAGTGTGTCAATGATGTTTCTTTTACCATGATCATGGTGAAGCTGTGCTGCAAGACCCACGTGAAGAGGCGTCAAGATCTTGCTGTTGCTACAATGAATAACACACTCAGCTAATGCTAACACTTTACGACATATGTTTTCTGAAGGCTGATAGTTTAGATCAACTGAATCAAAAGCTTCTGTACTCAAAGACCAGAGCAACGCCTTACGTAACAGACTGGGCAAAAATCGTTCAGATGATTTCAGACCGAGTTCAGCAGTTTGGTAGTAATCAGTCGGTGCTTCAATTTCTGTGATCTCCTGCCTAAGCAGCCCAATATAGCACTATGAAGTAAGCTCTCTTGGTCTGAGTTAGTTGTTTCATCACACGAACCCAGTGCTATTTGGTCAGACTTAATATTTTCCTTCAGTTCAGAAAATGCTTTGACCACGTCTCCTAATGTTACATTGCTACTCATCACAATGCTTGACTTTGACTGACCATGCTGGGTATGTATAGCAATTTTCTCACCATAATGCTTAACTAACCTTTGCTGTAGCTTTTCAGCTCGATAACCTTTTGCATCACTGTCTTCAGGCAATGAGTTATGAAATTTACTCAGAAGAGTTTTTAATTTATAAGCTTTTCCTTGCTTAAGTGGTTCATCAATCTCATCCACAAAGGGCGATGAAAGCAGTTTGATATATGTCATCCTTATCAATCTCTAAAACACTGATGTTTTGCTTGCTGATATAACTTGACATACATGATTTGTGATAAACTGCATCTAAGGCAATTAAATCCTCTCCTTCGATCTTGGCAAGCAAAGACAGATCATTTCGACCTTATGCTGCTTCATACAAAGGCACGATACAGTCTGTACTTTATGAATACTATCTCTCTTTCTAGAATTGCAAAGAACACACATCGTCCAGTTTGTCAGTGTGCGTGTTTGAGACTGTGGTGTCGGGCGTTGTTCATCTGCCGAAGCAGCTTGGGATATAAAACTCTGTGCTTTATCTTTAGAAACAAAACGAGAAAGATTACTTTTACTACTGACCGTTTTATAAAAGATATGGTGGTATACAAGAGACATGGAATGAAGACTGTTTATATCCACACGCTCCCCTTCAAGTTGCTGTAACACATTATCCTGTCGAAAAACAGTCGCCGACAGTATTGATTCAGCAGTTTTGGCCGTTATTAATTTTTCGGCTTTTATTTCCTGGCATATGACGCATCTAGTCCAGTTTGTTGACACCCTAGACTTTTGGGGTTGAAGAAACTTTAATGGGATTGAACCAAGCTCATCCGCCATGTTTGTTCACAATTGCTTGATATGCGCTTTACACTGAGTGGTTACTGCGCTTTTAAAGACTGTGGCTTCTTGGACTGGTCAATTGGGACAATTACAACAATTGTATTTATTGGCTGTTTAAAATTCAATAAACAGGATTCTAAAGTTGTTAGCAGGGTAGAGGTGTGTGTGTGTGTGTGTGTGTGTGTGTGTGCGTGCGTGCGTGCGTGCGTGCGTGCGTGCGTGCGTGCGTGCGTGCGTGCGTGCGTGCGTGCGTGCGTGCGTGCGTGCGTGCGTGCGTGCGTGGTTTTCTCATTGTTATCACATCAAAATCACATGCTTTTCGTCGGGAAATAAAAACAAGAACAAAATTAGATTTAGTGAAATAATTTTTACGCCCACCCCACCCCACCCCGGCCCAAATATTACAGTTTTCCATGTAACTAGATTTCATCTTTCCCATTGTCGCACTGAACTTGCATATTAAATAAGAATAATTGGTGAATTACAAAAATTTTATTTAGCAATTTTTGTGCATTGCTATATGTAGATACATGCAACTATATTTGATCGGAAATATTAGGAGGCTATGGGTAAAGCATCTCATTCTAAAAGCCAAATTGTCTTGTGACCATGATAATAAATGTGTATTTTGCTTGGCCTTTGAGAAAACACTGACCCATCTTGTTACTGAATGCCATGCAGTGTTGCGCTTCTGGGCTTATGTAGAGAATATCTTAGTCCATCTTACGATATCTAGAACCAAGATAACAGGTAAGAAGATTTTATTCCACGACCTTGATGATATCCACATACTAAAGATGGATAAAGTTGTTATTTTGTATTGCATAAGCATTGGCATTTGGAATATTTGGCGATATAGATGTTCATTAGTCCAGAAAAATAACAGTAGCATCACAGCATTGAAAGCGGTGTTTCATGTTACGTGGACACGCAGTATTAATGAAGAATACGAGAAATTCGTTAAGACCCGGAAGCTCCAGATATTGAAGGGCACGTGGTGTGGAGGTGAACTGATCTATGTTGAAAACCAAAATCTTGTTATTAACCACTGTCATTATGAAAGCCATCTATCCTGTATAGATTATGATAGATATACACTTTTGTTTCTGTTGTGTTGTTTTTGTAAGTTAATGTTGATGGAAAAGGACAGTTTTGAGAATGTATTTTTAATGTAGGTTGGCAAAAAACAAGAAGTGTCTGACTGGAGGCTGTTGCTGCCTTTTAGGTATCTGCTGCTTCCAATCGAGTAGGTTTGATAATGATCAGTCTTCTTATTTTTAATTAAAAGACTAAACAGTGCTATCAAAAGACAAGTCTATGATCAAAATTTTTGACAGATTGCTAACGATCCAGGATAATTTTGGAATTACCCTGGATCCAGGATAATTTTCGAATAGCTTCTCAAAGTTGAGTAACTTCATTTAGAAACAATAAAGATATTTGTTATTTATTTACCTAGATCGCAAACAACCAGGGGTGATCTTGGAATCTACATCCCCAAGTAAATTGAGTCGGGGTTTTGACAGCAGAAATGTTTGATTTTGTTCATTAAATGACTGACAATCTGTGTCGATAATTCCTTCGTTTTGGTAACCAGACACAAAGTTATAAGTTATCCGGGCGATCTGGAAAATAACATTTTAAACATATGATTTCATGAAATATAAGTCAAATACAATATAGAACGTGTGCTGGCGATAGGCCTACATCAAGTTATACTCAAGTTATATATTTCAGCAGCCAAGTATAGTAGTACGATATCCACTGTTGTACAAGGTTTATAAATAATAATAATAATAATAATAATAATAATAATAATATCATATTGTGCAGTACATGCTCGCTGTGTTGGATTTGTTGATGAGCAAAGCAGGGCGGGGAAAGGCGGTGTGCTTCACTGGATTGCCGTGGCGCAATAGTGAATTCAATTAAATAGAAACCACAGTTAGCGTTTTGTGATTCGTACAGAGCAATGAAGAAACCTGGACGAATTGCGGGTGGAATTAATTATTTAGTTTAATTATTTAAAATAAATAAATAATTTAAATTAAGTATTTAAATTAATTTTTAAATCAATTATTTAATTAATTATTTATTTTATTTTATTTTAGCGCATTTAAATTAAGTATTTAAGATTATCAACAGTTGGCGCTTGCCGCCTTTATTCTATAACTTAATCCTCGGATTAATGCTTAATAATAAAGATATGTGTTGTTAATGCACGTGTCTTGTAATCATTACACGTGTTATTGCCACTACAACAGATTAGCGTGTCAGGACAGAACTGGAAATGAAAAACTAAATAAAATAAATAAATAAATAAACAAATAAATAAATAATAATAAAATAACGATAATCGATACCTAATTTTCATAATCGATCATTTATTCAATCGATCAACGATCGATCATCTAAAATTGATTAGCAGCACTAATACATATATATATATATATATATATATATATATATATATATATATATATATATATATATATATATATATATATATATATATATATATATATATATATATGAGTAGTAGTAGTAGTAGTAGTAGAGTAGTAGTAGTAGTAGTAGTAGTAGTAGTAGTAGTAGTAGTAGCAGTAGCAGTAGCAGTAGTAGTAATAGTAATAGTAATAGTAGTAGTAGTAGTAGTAGTAGTAGTAGTAGTAGTAGTAGTAGTAGTAATAGTAATAGTAATAGTAGCAGTAGCAGTAGCAGTAGTAGCAGTAGCAGTAGCAGTAGCAGTAGCAGTAGCAGCAGTAGTAGTGGCAGTGGCAGTGGCAGTGGCAGTGGCAGTAGCAGTAGACAGCAGTAGTAGCAGTAGTAGTAGTAGTAGTAGTAGTAGTAGTAGTAGTAGTAGTAGTAGTAGTAGTAGTAGCTTCACCTGAGTGAATGTTTTTACCTTAACCCTTGTGAAAGTTGTTCCCATTTAGTGTTTCCTTGGACCCGTCGGTGGCTTGTTCATAGATCGTTGGTGAGAATACCAATTACCAAATTGTTAGTTATCCAATAAGCTCAGCACTTATTAAGCCAATTATAATTAACACACAACCGAGTTTATAGTCCATAGTTTACCGTTCATGAAACCAGAACATATAACTAGTCACTCACGAACTCGCTCGCCCACAAGTCCACCCGCCCGCCCTAGCGCCCGCCCGCCAGCCAGCCAGCCTGACCGCTCGCTCACTGCTCTTACACCACCAACCATCGACCGCTCTCCAACCCACCGGTTTCTGCACACCTGCCTGCCGCCCACCTGCTCACTCACTATTTTCCTATCTGCCGTGATTGTCGATGTGGCCGTATTTATCATTCGTGGTGTTGATCATTATCGCCATCCCCACCATATGCATCCATTATGGCCACATCGTAGTAACGTCTGATAACCGTAGGCGACGCAACATGTGGTGGCATGAGGGGAAACGTGCAACCCTCCACCGCCCCCCCCCACCCCACCGCCACCAACCCAGCCGCCTCACATGTAATCTATTATGTTTAAATTATCCATATACATGAAATTGTTTTGCAGCTTAGAATAAAAGAAAAGGTAAAATTGCATCAAATCTTCCGGCAGCACCCCCGGACCGCCCGTTTGAATGGAGGGGAACACCCATCCCTGATCCTCCCCTCTGCAAATTCCTGTCTTCGCCTATGCCGCTAACTCTGTGCAATGCATGATTTCAGGATGGACGTGGAAATGTCTCGAAGACTGGGGTCAGTTTGGCAAGTTAGCGCTTTCTGGGACGTTTTTAATTTGTGTTGAATGGTGGTCAACTGAGATCGGGCTTTTTCTTGTTGGTGAGTAAAACCCGCACATGTATGGCATTCCGTTACCATTCTATCTATTTATCATAGCACATTCGGTGGATTTTTACCTCTGTCATATGATTACCATCTTGTAAGCGTTCCCGTAGCCTTGTTTACCAAGTAGCAGATTATTCAATCAAAAGATATTAGAAAATACGCCACCACGATCACTGTTATACTGAACCAAGATGTTTTCCAATTAAATATAGGAAAAGGTGAACAAGCATTTCCCCATAAATGATTTGATCAAAATACTTCGAAAAAGTCCCTGGGAAAGAAAGAATTGGATGAGGGTTGGCAATATCTGATTGGACAAATGCAAAGAGCGAGTCTGACAGTTATTTATGTTAATGAACATGCAATGCATTTATAGGCAGATTGATAAGGCTGGAACAAAGCGACAGGGTGGATGTAAAGCTAGATGGTAATCCATCTCCCAAAATCGCCTGCTTCTAAATACTCATTCTCGATCTGTTTAATAGCTATGCTATTGTAATAGTATAAAATGACATGAATTTATCATTTCAATGGGGATTCAATGTGTGTTACAGGAGCATTAGGCGTGATTGAGCTTGGTGCTACTACAGTATTGCTGCAAATTGAAGGACTTCTGTTTGCCGTGAGTGCATAGTTAGTCACTTTGGGAAAGGTGTGCGGACATCTGGAAAATCGTGGTGACGCTAGAGTAAAGCAAAATGCTTTGCGCATATGCCATACCTAATTTAATTTCTCGGCTCTATGAGCACAATATATTACACATAATAGAGAGCTCGGTTGTGTCAATAAATCATGTGACCTTTGGTTTTTTTACAGATTAACATGACACCATATATACAGCGTGTTTTCATTAATTCACCTTGTGTAGACTACTTCGGCTTTTAATAACTGAAAGGTCTATTTCTATAAAGACAAACAAATTACCATTAACTCAGTTGGTTTCTTTGGCTCTGTCTTCAGGAAGCTATACTTTGTAAAGAAATCGTGTCAGGAAGTTATGTTTTGTAAAGAAATCGTAATAAAATCGAACCAGTACAGGCCATTGTTCTTCATCGCAGGGGGTCATTGAGAACAATGGGATTGTATGGAGAACAATGGCGAACATACGCACATCAAAGGAAACGTGTTTAGAGAACAATGGCGAACAGCGGCCCACGATTTCGAGGTTTTAGAACATTGGCGAACATATTCGCACACTTGAGAATCAATATTATATTCATGGTAAAATCCTGTAGTATGTCCTGAAAATGTTAACCCTTAAAAGTTGTGTATTTTACATTTTAACATAGCTGCATGCGCCCCCTCTGTGGTACCGTGGTATGTAAGGTAAAAATAATACAGTTTAAAGGAGGACTGATAATAGGAGGAAGGAGTTTAAGAGGGGGTCTGATAACGGAGGTCGTAGGAGGAGGAGGGAGTATGAGGTTGAGGAGGGGTGAGGAATTACGTCAATGCTCGATATTGATGTGTATTTTGAAACTAATTTGACTGTTTCGTTGCTAACGTTAATTTATTAGTAAACTATTTTGTTGAATATTTTGAAAACGTTTTTGCTGTTGGCTTAACCGACATTATGCGCAAATTGTTTTTTAAATACTTAATATTGCATTTGAAATAATGTTGATCATTTTAGATTTTGTGGTTGCACGATGATTAAAATGTAGTCTTGTTGTCTCTGAGGGCTCCATGTGTTTATAGAATTGTATGTCAAGCACCCATATGATAAAAAGATATATGTTGTGTATGGTTTTAATTTATCCATTAGTCAGAAATAGCCGGAGATCAATCTTTAATCGAGATACAAACATACCATGTGTTAAGGAATAATATAAGAATGTAGGCCTACCTCCCGTCTCGCTATACATGTTTTTTAGAAATATTCAAAATTACTATTAAATTATCACCTAGGTTACTCACTAGGAGATTTCACTTTGTAGATGTGAATGCGTACTTCCCTGGACTGTTTTTTAATAAATAACAAAATCACATTATTGTATCATTTCCTAGTTCTTAACCGATTGGACATATGTACTAATTCCCTTGGGCAATTATTAGAATATCACGTTTTGGTGCGTTAGTGCTTTTGCATATTTATGATGTGTTCGCGCATTACTCAAATTAATATTAAACACGACCAATTCATTCACTTTAAGGGCCGCTGATGTTAGATTTTGTCTATGCTTGCTTCCTTATGAACTAATAATGGCATTGGTATGTACCACACATGACCACGACGAAAGGTGTCACTCGTGGTGGAATACGAGGTTGAATGTGTCTGTATCGATGGAATCTGGTTCTGATCCATCATCTACGTCTTAAGGGTGTCCTACTTTTTATCACGTACATACCCCACACATGCATGCATGCACCTGATGCACCAACATGTGTGTGATGACTCTCATGTGATGTCATGCGCGTGGCGCTACGCGCGTACCCCTTGTCACCCATGTTCCCTGTTCCTTTGCATGTACGTCATGCGTGCATCTTTTTATGCACCCGTTGGTGTGCGGGTGTATGTATGTAGCATAATTTTGGTTTTTTGTGGCCCCTTAAAAAGAGGCCTATTTCTTTATTTTAAATTTTTTGCTTTTACATAAATGTTTTTCATCTCAATTACGCAAATGGAAATATCTGTTTTCTTCGCACCACATACACATGCAACAATCATAGCGAAGCTGGTACTTCACATGCACCCATTTGTTGTAATTACGGTCATTCGGTTCTGCTAGATAATCTCTCCAGCAGTGCTGGATTTCATGCAATAATGTCAAAAATGGTTGCTGTACCTCGTTATATTTGTTCCAATTGATGCAACCACAATTAATAGGCGTAGAACCGATCGTTCTCCAGCGATCGCATAATTGAGATTCCATTTTCGTTTTGGAAAATTAAAAAAGCTGTATACCTTACTAGTCGCGCGCATTTTGCTTTTATAGCTAAAATATGAGTTGTCAGCAAAATTATCTTTCCAATCTGAACACGCCCTTATTTCGGTCACGTGGGGTTTTTTCCACTGCTTGAAATTAACATCATCGGATTTCAAAACATAACTATTGCAACGCACCACGTTTGAATGACATTTTTTATAGAAAACTGGAATTGATACGCATGGTTCAATTACAGAGCACATCATATGGTTTTCTCTGTATTCAAATATGTCCGCATTTTTTGTCATTGTCACAATGTGAATATGATTAATTTTGGATCTTTGGATCATTGTGGTATGCCTCGCGCTCCTAGCGCGCCATTAATTTTTAGCCATTATTGGCATTCATCCATCGTGGTGTATCAAAATGGTAATAATTGGGGATGGTGGCTGAGTGGTAAG
Organism: Chaetoderma sp. LZ-2023a; assembly: GCA_034401795.1. Lineage (NCBI taxonomy): Eukaryota > Metazoa > Mollusca > Caudofoveata > Chaetodermatida > Chaetodermatidae > Chaetoderma > Chaetoderma sp. LZ-2023a. The sequence continues at coordinate 121,907,064 of CM067370.1, read as the reverse complement.
AAGGGAACAGGATGCGAGGATGCGGCATCGCTGCCATAATTTAGTAATGTCTCAATGTACGAGCGGTAAGCATAATTTTCGTTTGAGTCACTGACACACTTTCCATTAAAAAAACATCCACTTGTGAGAACATCGTATGCAAAAGATTATTCGCAGGTGCTATCAGGTCATTCGCCTCAAGTGTCTTCTCATCACCATTTCTATCTAGCTTTACTAGCTTAACTTTAATCGAAAGATAAGATTGCGTAGGATCTAAATATCCATCAGCAGACCTGCTGACGTAAAACTCGATCGGTCCACTATCTGATAAACTAGATACAGGCTGAAACCATTCCCATTTTGCAGACTCCAATGTCGTCACTATGGGATGCATCTGAAAAATGTCTAATTCGCTCTTCGAGTACTCGCAGATCTGATTAAGTTCCATGTTGTTTGTGAATTAAAGATATCAGCTTGTTTTCTCTGCCGTCGATTGCGACCCTTCTTCAGTATCGCACGCATTGACTGAACATTACCTGTATTATTCCTCTTTTTACGTTTAGTGTGAGGTGGTCTTAAACCACCATGCATTGCTGTTACAGCTTCCGGTATCAAAGACCTGGCAACACCACGTGTTCTTGATTTTAATGCTGTTTTAACATTTTTTCCAGCCATTACATCCTCAGCTAGTCTGACTCCAGCACTAAGAGCTTGTTTACCTACAGATTTAGCCACATATTTTGTGATAGTTATTGCTGAACGTATGTCTGCTTAAGATATTACTGAGTCCAAGTCCTGATTGGTATCGTGCGCTTACAAAAACTGGAATATGCCCATGGCCCGCTTGACTCGCATAGTGATGCGCCAGCGCTGGAGCGTTCATTCTTCCTCTCATCATCCCTCTCATTGTCCCTCTCATTGTCGTTGTCATCATCATCTGAAATGCAAACAGAGTACACTCGGCGATGCTCCATCCTTGAATGGGACATTGCTACCAGTTCTATCCGTTATACGTATTCCAATAGTATCGATGTAGTTCTTTGCCACAGAGTGGTATTGAATATCAGGAAACGTCCACTGACATATATCTTTCCCTCCATCTGTACTAGAAACAGGTATCACTCTGAGTAGTGGTGCGGAAGTATCGCCTACCATGCTGTGTGAGACTACGTCACAGTATATATATATGCGGTCAAAGGACCACCCTCACGATTTGAATGAAATGATTCTTTAAAGTCTATAGGTCCCATATATATTTTTCCTCCTTCGAATCCAATTAAATTTGCTATTTCTCCACCTAAGCGTATAGCGTAATTATCTTTAACTGTGAGAGAAACTAGATTCGCGCGATGTAAGTGAAAATTTGGGGAAAAAATTTTGTGTCTAAATCTTGTCTCGCTCTATATCTGCCCATTTAGATAGTCTCCCATATTTTTTACAGCATAGTAGCCTTTTGGTACGCTGATAAATGGAGCTTCTGTTGGCACATAATAATGTTCACTACTACGTGTACGTTTTTTACCGACATTATTTGTTTGATCATTTCGCCATTCTTTTCCCTGATCATTTCGCGCCCATTTTCTCTGATCGGCACGATGTGGATTACCGAAACCATCTTTTAAAACTAGCGGAAAAGTTGTTGTCTTTTCTATTTCTGACGCGCTTGCACCATCCTTGCTAATTTCTTCTGTCGCATCACTACCTTTCTTCTTCTTCTTCTTTATCTTCTTCTTAGTAAATGCATATATTTGGACAAAACTTTCCTCCGCAATAGTAAGCCAACTCCTCGGATATAGCATACTCGCGAGGCCCACTTCCCATTTGCCATCTAATGTTAATGGAGTTTGCAGACGTGTTCGAAACTCTGATATCATATTGTCTGGAAAGAGCTGGGTACTACTATTGCGCGGAAGGGTTATGTAAAACCGATCCTCGTTCATTCTGAGTTGAATGATGTATGGACGTCTTTATGCGCAGATGAGGCAATATATACCCTAGACATCCACTCAAAAGTGATATCCATATGCCTGATTGCTCATTTGGTAAACTTAGACTCACGATACATGTAATGATTACGATATAAATTATTATAATTTGAGCTAGGTAAACTATTTCTTCTTTCGGTACTCGTGAACCCATCATTCGCCACATACCTAGATCCGATCTTCTCTCTATATATTCATCCATTGTTAATGATGTATAGTACTTAGTTCATTAACCCACATGTGAAACTTAGCCGGGTAACCGAGCCACTTTACCAGATAATCGCGTTGTCCCTTTTTATTTTTTCTACTTTTAAGTATTTTTTCCACTGAATACTCTATCATTTTCTTCTATCACTTGCTGTATCTCATCACGATAAAAAGTACCAATAATCGGGTCGCTCCATAGTCTTCTAATTTATATAAGTATGGATATTTGGCTGTAAGTACCTCACGCACCTTAAACAATTCGCGACTCCATTGCCCACGATATGCTTTTTCAAATGGCATTTTTGCTTGTGATATTCTAAAATGGTCGCCTTGAGTAGGGATGTTTTTAGATTGGGAACGTTTCTTCGTCTTCTGTCCATATATATTTCTCCACGCGATTAACTCAGTACTACGGTCGACTTCGGAAGGAGCCATGCGCGTACTGAAATGTGTGGTGTTATTGTACGCTGCACCTAAACTAGGTAATACATCGATATACTTTCGTGTATTTTTATGTGTCATGTATCTGTATATTCGACTCTTCAGGGTGCATTGAAAACACTCTACCATTGCCACTTTCGTTTCATTTTGAAAAGTGTTGAAATGTATTGCATTATCTTTCAAATACTTTTTCATTACATGGTTTACGAACTCGCTCCCTTTGTCTGTTTGAATAGCATGTGGGCGATGCTCAGTATGCTTCAATATTGTTTGTAACCCTTTCTGGACTACTGACAACGTTTTACTAAAAAGGCATTCCACCCATGCATATTTTGAAAGGGCATCAACTAGGCATAGCAAATATAACACGTTGTTGTTCTCTTTCGCCAGCATTCCCATCGAGCATAGACATGCCTGCCATAGTTCATCGACGGCTGAAACTCTTATTTTTCACCTGTCAAACTTTGTTCTACACGGTCTGTGAAGGATATATACTTCTCGGTGTTTTAACCATTTGTCGATATAGTTGCGCAGTATTTTACCTTTGAATGCATTATATAGCTTTTTTTTCCCACCAAAAGATGCATAATGTTTTGGATCAAAATATACTTTTGCCAATTTAGCATCATTCATGACTTATCTAAATTTAACCACACTGGAATTGAATGTCCCTTTTTCTTCCTGTTGCCCGCTAGAGAACTCTTTCTACGTATTCTTTTACTCACAGGCATAGGCGTGTACTCACTGGTGTTATCATCCTTTTATGCACCATTATATATCTGTCTCATTGTTTTCTCTTGCCCTACAAATCTACGGGGTATGTTTAGGTCACGTAACAGATTGAGAAACTTTCCCTCCACTTGATCATGCATACCAGCCATAAGAGGTTTTCGCCCATACGCTATGACGTTTATAAGCAGGTCTAGTACATTACTTTTTGGGAAAAACGTACCATCTATTGTCACTTCGCCCAGGTCATTAACGTGAATACATTCAGGAACCGAACGTAAAATATCAATTTCTCCACTGGCTTTTGTCTTGTGCATTTTGGTATTCCCCTCATCGTACATTCAAGTATTTGTGTGGGTGGTGTGCTGTAGTTAGTTATGGGTTGCAGAGGTATCGGTTTATATTGTTGTCTTTGCGTTTGCTGATAGTAATGCCTATACTTATCCAATACTTGTGAATACGATTTTGCTTTTTCATTCTCAGTCAGATCGTGCCTGGCTAATATATTGGATATCTCGTTGTCGAGACTAATAGCTTTATGTATCGATGGATCTGTCTGTAGTAATGATATTTTACTCTGTTCATTTAAATTACCTATCAATTCGTGAGGAACTAGCGCCATTTTACGTGTATGTTCCATTTTTTCCCGTGAACAGTTTACCAATTAATGGCGCAAGCATACCGATCACTGCTGGTAATAAGGCTCCTAAAAATCCACCTGTTTGTAGCAATTTTCTTTTACGTGCATGTGGCACACCGTGACTAGTCAGTGTTCGCATTTCCCCTCTATATTTGCTCAGCTGCTTGTATCGTGATTTAGTGAGATTAACATTCCCACGTAATACGTTTAGGCATGATTCACATAGTACATCCATCAATTCGCCCGAACACTGTTTGATTACATCATTTCTGATTGAAGGCTTTACTTTAGCCAAATATTGCAGCATAGGTAAATGGCGTTCCATTTTATGTGATGCCATTTTTTGCTAGGTATGTAAACGTAGCAGCCCTCCTTCGGATGAACAGATGAACGTAGTCTGACATTGTCAGGTGTTGTCTGTTTCAAATCTAGGAGTAGATATGAGTGAGGTTCGTGTGTAGCATCCTCATATGATTCGATCAAATACTTTGTATTGCATGGATACATCTGATTCGATAAAGAACGAATAGATGATGCATCACGTGGATTCTTAAACAATACCATGTAGTGACAATTAACTGATAAATCACGTTGATTGTGTGACTTGTGAAACAGATTTTGTGTGACAAATATTATGCTACAATTCTCATGTAAATAGGTCAGCCACATTCTCGTCGCATTTATTCATCCTGTCCTGCAACTTCTGTCTAGTTCAACATTCACACCCTCTTTAAATTCAACTTCTTTCGCCAAATCATTATACCCATCTTGCCACACACTGTAGCAGTACACAATCCTCTGTGGAGGAGGAATAATGGCGTAGGGATCTCCTATTAATGCTTTTATCATCTCAGTTTTACTGCACTGTGTTGGTCCACAGACAATCATAGTAAATGGGTGACGTAATGCCGTATTGCAGTCAAGTGATGTTGGCATTGCATCGGCACATGCACGTCCACATATGACTAAGGCGGTATACGCTCATATATATATATATATATATATATATATATATATATATATATATATATATATATATATATATACCTTCGTCGTACATGAACGTGCATGAACCATCACTATGATGTAATATGTAGTTACTCTTCTGCAAATACTTTATCAATGCTTACTGGTTAGCGAACATTAAGAATATAATTGTGACATCAGATATTCGTGACGTAGGAGAAATGCTATGACCATTTAAGAATATGATTGTGACGTAAAATTAGGTGAAATGCTATGATTGTGATGTCAGATACTCATGACGTAGGTGAAATGCCATGATCATTTAAGAATATGATTGTGACGTAAAATTAGGAGAAATTCTATAGGAGGAGGGGGGGAGTGAATAACGAGTCACTAGCGACAGATAAAGAGAGAGAGAGAGTGCGAAGTGCTGGTACTGAACAAGTGAAATACAATTTTAAAACTGTTTTATTAATACTGACATCAATAATACATATCGTTACTAAGATACGATTATACGAAATAAAAACAAATATGACATAGTTTCCAAAGCTACGATTGACAAAATAAAACAATTAATTATGTTATTTTTTAAATATATGTATATGATTTATTTAAAATTATCTGTGTTTTAATGCTTAAAACCCGGTTAATTTTAAATAAAACTAAATAAATTAATATGCGCATAGAGAAAATATTAATTATAGTTATGGCGACAACATCTGTTTTTCATATATTACATCCACAATGTACCTATACCATGCTGTCATACACATGCGGTACAGATCAGTACAATGTTCATATATATCGTAATGGCCGGCTAGTTGGGCGCAATATTCAGCTTCGTCCATTTATAATAATGCTGCCTCATTATACAGTTCAAAATTGTCAACTAGATTAAGGTCAACATCAATCCCTAAACAAGAATGTTCACGTTGACTCGGATGATTTACTAGACAACCGTAACAATCTCGCACAACCAACAAATGTATCTTTTCATACAGCATGAATGTGAATAATTTCTGACTAATATTTTGCACATGATACGTAGGACAATAATGATGTGACTGACACATAGTTTGACAATAGTGACACAGTTTGGCAGTATCATCATCGACGAGATTTAGTTCATCATTGCTTAAAAACTCATCAAGGTATATAGTGTCCATAGTAAACGTGGCGTGATTAGACATCTCTGCGGAATCACTAGTGGATGGAATGTCACTCACGTTCTCGCTTTTTCGTTTTCACACTGTAAAAGCACTGAGGTATTGGGCTAAACAGCACGTCACCGCTCACATCAGGAGGCACATAAAAGTTAGGTAATGCAGCCAACAAATTACTCACATTCTGTTTCAATAATTCCCACTCGTTGTCTTGCAGGTATAGACCACTACGTGTGGGGCATGGTTCTGCATCAGAAATTGGTCACAGATAGAAATGCGAACGGAATTGTCCAAAGAATATGTAAATTGTATGCCTTCTTTTTTGCGCGCACGTTTTACTGCATCGGGTATGATTTGTAACAGCTGTTTAAACCCTACTATGCTGAGATATAAACCGCATTTAGTAGGATAACCATCAGGATGAAACTGCCATAGATCGATACACGACTTTTCACCAAAACGTATTGTTCGTGCTTTACACGAATTACCAAGATCGCACCAAAACGCCGAGCGGTTTAAATATTTAAGCAAGGATCAGACTACATCATAGAGAACAAATAATCATGGCGCGAAAATATGGCCTTCTTCTTCTTTTCGATCACTGATATCACACTTGGAGAGCCGTTCTCAAGATGAAATCTGTGGTTTCTGCAGTTCTTCCACAGGCCCATACAGCTTTTCAAGAAAAGAGGTTGACAAAGGCCAGATCTTTTCTCTCAGCAGCTGATACGTACTGCAACATTGAAGTATGTGCTCTGTGGTCTGTTCTGCTTCTCCACAAGGACAAGCGGGCGATGTCGTAAGGTGGAACCGTCTGTAAATGTGTTGGTTTAGTCTGTTGTGTCCAGTTCTGAGACGAAAAAGGTCACTTGCTCTGGCCTCGAGAGATGATGGTAGGCATCTTCTGATTGAGATGTTCTATAGAGTGACTTGATGATATTCTTCATCTCTGTATGGGTAACCATGTTTTCTGTCTGATTCTATTCTGCACCCACCTTTGCCATCTTGTCTGCTTCCTCATTTCCTTGGACTCCACAGTGTGAGGGGATCCACTGCAATGCTATCCGAAAGCATTTGATGGTTTGTAGTGCTTCTTCTAGTTGTGGCAGCTTACCTTTGGTGATAGCCTCAAGGACGGAGCAGGCATCAGATAAAAAGACAATCTGTGCAATAGGGTCTGCTGTTCTGCTGATGGTATTAGCTGCATGAACCAGTGCTTCGACTGTAGTTTGTGCAGTGTTTGCCTGTCGGTATTGCAGCTGACTCATGTTGTCCGTGTGGATACTGTATGTGCAGTCCAGCACCTCTGCTCCTAATTGCATCTTTGGCTGATCCATCTGTGTAGATCCTTATCCATGTCTCCTGAGGGTACATTTCTTCCAGCATGGCTAGGGTCAGGGCCTTCTTCCTCACATTACTGTGTTCATCTTTGGTTGTGAGATGAGGTACTGTGGTGCGAATAGCTATCCTCTCTAGTTTATTTTCCCATGGCGGAGGATCAAGGGTGTGGTTTAGGTCTTCTATTTGTGCTGGCAACATTTCTTGATGTTTCCTTTGAAGTGCTTTTGTCGCTTTCACAAAACTTGATCTTTTAAGTCTTCCTGATGACAGCTGTGCTTGCTTGATCTTCATCGGGTGGTTGTTGAACGATTTGAACTTTGCAGCTTGGATCAGTGCTTTGCATTCCCTCCCTTTGCTAAGTTTGCGTATGCCTGCTGTCTGCTCCATTTTTTCTATTGGTGTTGATCTCATTCCACCAATGATGATGCGCAGTGCCTGGTCTTGTACTCTGTCGATGTTCTGTTGATGAGATTTAGCTGCTGTCATCCATGAGCTGGATCCATACCCAAGGTGTGGTCATACGGCACCTTGGTAGATGGTCTTGAGGATCCTTTCATTGGCACCCCACTTTGTTCCTGCCAGCTTCCTCATGATGTTTAGCTTTCTTCTGGCCTTTGCCTCTGCAATCTGGATGTGCTCCCTCCATGTTAATCTTCTGTCATAGGTGACTCCCAGGTATGTCTACTGATCCTCGTACTCGAGTGGAGTACCGCCCAGTGTCAGATTGCCAAACTTGGTTTTATTGGACAGTGAGAATAGCATGGCTGATGATTTTTCTTTGTTGATGGTAATACACCAGCGATTGGCCCAAGCTGTAATTCTGTCCGAGGCGAGCTGCCTTCTGTACGTGGCAGTCATTGTGTACTCCTCGGTGCACCAGAGTATGAGGTCATCTGCATAGAAGGCTGCTTGGATCCCATTGGGCAGCTCTGCTACAATGTCATTAATGAAGAGTATGAACAGAGTTGGTGATAATACTCCGCCTTGTGGCACCCCTTGTCTCAGCAATACATTCTGTCCAGATTGTCCATCCACCAGCACCCTAGCTCTGCGATTGTGTAGGTATGACTTGGTCCATCGGAACATGTTGCCACCGATGCCTGTGCGCCGGAGCTTCACAAGGAGGCCATCCTTCCACACCTTGTCAAATGCCTTCTGCCGATCGATAAAAGCAGCTAGCATCACCTTCTTGGCTTGAAAAGTGTCCTCTATGACCTGTGTAAGGTATGATGTTTGATCTTCTGTGCTCCTGTATCTTCTGAAGCTGGCCTGCTCAAAATCTATTATGTTCTCCGACTCCAGGTACCACTGCAACAACTGGTTGACGATGTGCTCCATGGTCTTGCATGTGCAGCTTGTAAGACTGATAGGATGGTAGCTCAGCACTTTCGTCTTGTTCTTCCCTTTTTTCAGAATATGAGTCATTCTGGCTTCCTTCCAGCACTGAGGAACCTCTCCATTGGTCCAACTGAGATTAAAGATGTCTAGCCACTTGCAGAGAGATGCATTACCGAGGTGTTGGATCATTTCATTCATAATGCCATCTGGCCTGGGAGATTTCTTCTTCTTCAATTGGCGGATAGCCTTCTTCAGTTCTGCTAAACTAATGTCAACTTTCATTGCATCATGAGTGTTGGTGTCTTTTGCTCTTTTCTAACCTCTTTTTGATGCATTCGTGGTATAGAAATGTTGCTTTCTTTTGCATATTCCCTCGCAAAGGCATCCGCAGCCATCTTTGCTGTCAGTGTTTGTCCATCTTCTTCAAGAGTAATCTTCTCTCCCCCCGACACCCTCATCATTCAGTGCTTTAGTCAGTCTCCATATCTTTGTGGTGTCTCTCTCTCTAAATTAAACACTGCCGTCTTTTCTCTCCAGCTTCTTCTTTTGGCCTCCAGCTTGGTCTTTAGATACCTGGCTTTAGTTTGTTGTAGCGTGAAGTGACAGGGATTACCCTCTGCATCCTCTCTGGCCCTGTCTAGTTTATCATGTGATGCTTGCAGTTCTGTTGTCCAGTAGGGGCGGTAGTTTTTCCTGAACTCTCGAGGAATCGTTTCGTTGGCAGCCTTGAGGATATCTGAATTAAATTCCTTGACCACATTGTTGATGTTTCTCCCTTCTACTGCTATATTTTGGGTAAGCTCATTGGAACGAATGCCGAACAGACTCCAATTTGCCTTTTTGTAGTTCCACCTCGGATGTTGAGGTGTACTTATCCAAATACTTCCAGAAAGAGAGAGGAGGACTGGGTGGAGGTCGCTTCCTCCTAACTGCGATCCGACCACTCAACTGAGGTTTCTGTGAATGTCTTCTGTACAAAATGCCATGTCCGGCGTTGTTGTCGAGTGGCACTGGCGCGAGTGGAAGGTAGGCTGATCTGTGGGATCGTTGACAAGTAAAAGGTGCTTTTCATCTTGCCATGCTTCAATATCTTCTCGTTTATCAAGTGCTCAGTATCCCCAGCTCTGGGACTGGCTATTAAAATCTCCCGCAATGAGGAAGTGGCAGTCCGGGACCTGGAGTGTGTCAAGTGAGAGATTCTTGTCATTAGGGCAGTAATAATTGACAATATCAATCACAGAGTTGCTGGTTGTTACCTTGATCTTGATATATTCTGCCTCGTCCATAAAGGCTTCGATCTGGCTGGCGTTCATGCTGTTTCGGACCAAGGTGATTACCCCGCCTTTCTTTCTTCCTCTTCGATCACACCGGAAAATCTGGTAACCTCTGATCTTAAATGGTTTTCCTTCTTGCAGGTGTGTCTCTTGGATGCAGCAGATATCAATGCTGTTTTCGTACTGGAACTGTTCGAGCTCTGATTTCTTGTTGGTAACTCCTTCTGCGTTCCAGTGCATGATGTTGATACTGGGGTTCTCTTGGGTTTGGTCTTCTCTTTGGGTTGGCCAGTAGCTCTCCATCCTCGTTCCCTGGCTCCACAAGACGAGTTGATGGGCCCTCCAGTAGCTGAGGGTGGGCTCCTTCGAGGCGTGAAGCCCAGCGCTGCACCTGCCTGGCGGATCCTCATAGGACGAGCACCATTTCGGTTGATTCGATCTCCAAGTGTCATTTCATTAGCGTTGTGCATAATGCTCTGGTTAGCCCCTCCAAATGTTTGGATTGACACCCAGTGGTTTACACCCCTGCGCCACGTTGGGGCCGAGCATATAGTCTTAAACAGTGGACTTTTTCCACTGATTCTAAAATTATGTCGGGCGTAATTTCATTCCATAACCTAAAATCCATCGCTATCAGCATTTCCAAAGAAGGGTGAATCAGCTCGATTCTCACGTGATCATTCGGCTGAACATTACTATATTCGCTATACGTATCAAGCAAAGATTGAAAGACGCCTGACACGAACTCAGAATGATAAAGTGGTGTATTGGCTATAGGATAACTTTTAAAAGATACATTATATTCAGTACCTTCGAGATGAAACTTTTTACTGTGGTATTGGCAAACAGTCTCCACAGATATATGGTCAGTATAATCATATACCGACCCTCCGATTGGAGCGTACTCATAGTGTTGCAAATAGCAATTAAGTAGATCATCTGTAAGCACTAGGCGCAATACAGTCTGGAACTGGTGCATCATCACATAAATTTAGGATGGTATCATTAGGAAAGCATGCTAAATCCGGGGATAGGTCATTAGCAGAAGGCACAATACAGACAGGAACTGGTGCATCGACGAATAAATTTAGGTCGGAATCGTTAGGAAGGCATGCTAAATCCAGAGATATGTCATTAGCAGAAGGCGCAATACGTATAGGAACTGGTACGTTATCAAATAAATTTAGGACGGAATCATTAGGAAGGCCTGCTAAGTCCAGAGATAGGTTATTAGATGAAGGCACAAGAAAGTCAAGAAGGGATGCATCGTCAAATAAATTTACACAATACTCATTAAGAAGGCATACTAAATCCTGAGATAGGTCATTAGCAAAAGGCACAACGTCAATTAAATTTAGATCGTGTCCATGTACATCGGTCGAATAATTAGCATCAATTACGTCACATTCGTTAAGAAGATAATTGAAAAATGATAATGGTACGGTACTCAGATCAGGAATAGATAGTTCAGTTTTAGTATGATCGGTTTGATCTTCGGTAGAAGCAGGTTGTGCAGGTATGATTACGTCATAATCATATAAATCATCCAAATAATTGAAAACATCAGCATCGGTATTCGTAATAGACAGTTCAGGAATGACTTCGCAGTGATCAGGAACAGAGTTAACATCACTAGCATTTAGATCACGTAATGCAATGTCATTATGCTCATCAGATACGCGCGGAATTGAAAAGTCGTGATCATACAACATAGAACCAAGAAATAAAAGATTATCCACATGTTCATCAGATAAATAGGGTTGATCCACGTTTAATCTTGCCGCATCAGAGTCACGCATGTGCTGCAAAATCACATTAACCGCCTCTTCACAGTCTTTAATATTGGCGCTTAAATTATCTGCCATTTTGTTATGTCTTTAACGCACGCTTAATATTTTTTTAAATTATTCTCTTAAAATCTACACTCAATACGTTTCTTTAAAAAAAGAACAAATAGCGACAACAAACTAGACACGCGCCCTCTGCTTAAATACGCGCAGAGAACAGCGCCAGGCAGAGGCCGGCCGCCATAGCATTCCTCCTCAGCCTTCTCCTCCTCCTCTCCGCTACTCCTCAGCCTCCTCATAGACCTCCCTTATCAGACCACCTCTTAAACTATATTATTTTTGCCTTACATACCACGATACCACGGAGGGGGTGGGGAAGGCGCGCAGCTATGTTAAAACGTAAAATACACAACTTTTAATGGTTCACATTTTCAGGACATACTACGGGGTTTTACCATGAATATAATATTGATTCTCAAGTGTGCGAATATGTTCGCCATTGTTCTCAAATCACTCAAGTGTACGAATATGTTCGCCATTGTTCTAAAACCTCGAAATCGTGGGCCGCTGTTCGCCATTATCCTCTAAACACTTTTCCTTTGATGTGCGTATGTTCGCCATTGTTCTACATACACTCCCATTGTTCTCAAAGACCCCCTGCAGTGAAGAACAATAGCGAACATATACACCCTTTACTACTGGCGTGTACCTGATTATGGGTGTCTAGGGATAGTGTTTCTCTATGATAGGCGGTCGTATTTGAACGCATCTTAAATAACGTCATAGTCAATTAAGTCACCTGTTAGCTGACGTCACAATAATAAGGACATAGAATTAATTATTATTATTATTATTATTATTATTATTATTATTTTTCAGATTGCATTAGGCGTATCATTATCAGGCACCATCCGTATCGGCCAGTATTTAGGAAAAGGGAATAAACGAGCATCCGCCGTTGCAGCTAAGTCGCTGTGTCTGTTAGCATGTACGTACATAGGCAGGGCTATCACTTGATACAGCAACACTTGCTAATGCAGTACAGCTTGTACATAATTTTAAATATTTCAAAAACAAAATCAGAAACATGTTAGTTAGTGAATGGTCTGTTGAATGTTTTTGACATAATTTGAATGTAAGCCATTGCTACCTTAGGCAGCAATCGCTTCCAATCAAATTAAGACCAAAATATTCAACAGTTTTACCTAGTTTTGGAAACATGTGTTATTTCTTAGCTGTACTGTATCGTATCGGTCTCATTAAGGCAATATTATCCAGTGTACCTGCAATATAACACGGACAAAATTGCTTTACATTTTTTCCGTCAGTAAATTTATGCTAATTCAGGAATTAAATTATATATTAAAATATTGTTTTGATTTTAATAATCAGCGTTCTTTTGTTCATTAGCCCGTTTTCCGGGTTAAAAGTTGCAAGCTGTGTTGATTTGGTTTCAGTCTCCAGGATTTCACGAGTCGTAGTAGCAAAGTTATTAAATCCCATCTTTCCGATAGAGTAAGTAGTACCTAGTCTTTTGGTCTGAACTGAGGTCTGAGGATGTACTAGGTAACAAAGACTTGCATTCAAATTATGCTGCATGTTTTGCATTAGTCTCTACATTTTCTTATAATCATGTTATTATTTCTTCTGTCGATTTTGTTAAAATCATTGCTTTTACACGTGACGACGTGACTTCAGTAAAAGTTACGAGACGGACACGCCCCGCCCCCTACCCTCCCATCCCTGCAGTACGCGTGTTCTTGTTTGCTATTCTATTATTCTTAGGATGATGTGGAGTAATGTATCAGGAGGACAAACACGAAACCTGTGTGATTTTGGGGCCATTCTAACCTTACTAACATAGCTGAACTGTCGATTGCTTCATCTGGTTGTTGATTAGTTTTATTAAAGATGGATGTTTCATATGTATCATTAGTCTGGCCTATTATAGCCATTATTAGGCCATCAAACTTAACGATAATAACAACATTCTTTCCGTCAGCAAATTTCCTTTACATTATACATTTTAAGATCATCACTTTCGACTAAGTGTTGAATCATTGCATATCGCATACATTGTTCCTCAAAACCTACCAAATGAGCACTATGCAAGCAGACATTGTATGGGCTCAACGCATGTTTGTGTCGGTAGTCATGTCCAAAGACTGGGATTTCCACAAAATGGGTATTGACATGTCACGAGCCTTCGACACAATTACCCGCTCAAGGATCCTAGATGTACTACGTCAGGCCAGTTGTAATGAGGATGAGTTACGACTAGTGAGACTACTGCTTGCAGACACCAAGCTGAGAGTACGCGTCAAGTCAGTGAAGCCTGTAGAATTTGAGACGTCACCCCCCCCCCCCCCCCCTCACCCACCCCCACCCCCCCCCAACCCACTCAAGAATGGACCTGAGGAAGCTAAGGCTTTCGGCTGAGGACAAGGCACAGTGGGCAAAAGCGAATAAGGACTGATTGCAGCTGTAGGGTTTTTTTTACTGCTACAGCCGCAGAAAACAGTAATCATACATACTATTGTTCCACATATGCCGCCAACTTTTCAACATTCTCCTCAGAACTGGTGACAGAAATGAAGACAATACACGAGGCGGCGAAATGATTTGTAAAACACGGTCAGCCAATTTGCAATTCGAATTACACAAATTTAATATGCCATAATGACAGCAAACTCACAAGCACACATATAGATCTTACAAGTATCAAAGCGGTTTACATTGCTCATTTTCTTCATCATACAACCATAGATAGACAGCATATGGATCAAACTAGCTCAGATTATGGAGTCGGTCGATGAATTCTCACATTGCCACTTGATTTAATTATACTTTTTACCTTAACACTGGGGGGTAGACACTCAGTCCTTCTAGATAGATACCATGCTTTTGCGCGCGCAAACTTTTGTTAAAATTTTAAATTGTGGTCGAAAAAGTCTTAGATATGGTCTACAGACAATAAGATTACAAATAATGCGTGCATGCATAGAAGCTATTTATCTAACCAGGATTAGACAATGACATGAAGCGGTAAGATGGAAGGAAAGATTGTATAACCGATTGCCGTGTCGAATGTGTTTCGTATTTAAGCATTTTGAAAGCAAATGTCCATGAAGTTGACATGAGCATGCAATACCATTTACTTGTTTTGCTTTACAGCTGTAGTGGCCTTGTTCATAGGCCTGTTTCTAGTCGCATTCAAGGATATTCTCGCATACGTGTTTACGTCAGACCCGTACGTATTCATAGCTAGATGTCTGCGAAGTATTGTTTAAATATTAGTACGGTTTATAGACACGTGGCATATACAAGTATTGTTATTATTTTGTTCGTTTGTATAATGCTTTTATGAAGTGTTTCATGTGAGTTCAGCAGACATCTACAGAGAGGTTACTTTAAACGTTCAGACGAGAGGGTTACATCTATTCACTTACGCCACGTGTGTGTGCTCTCTCTCCCTTTCCTCCCTCTCTCTCTCTCTCTCTCTCTCTCTCGCTCTCTCTCTCTCGCTCTTTCTCTCCCCACTCCCTCTCTCACCCACTCACCCCCTCCCACCCTCCCTCCCCCACCCCTCCCTCTCTCGGACTTTAAATTTGTTCATTAATATAAACACCAGTATTAGCGTTGTTCCACTTTTTACATGTTCATAAGAACCGGGGAAGTAACCCCAGACTTAAACATGGTTAAATCTGTCTCTCAACTGATGAATATATTCATTACAAACACAGCCAAGGAAACCTAGAAAAGAGCATTAATGTCGGGGCAGTATTATAGTTTGGACTATGAGTAAAAGACAAAGAAGAGACTTCACAGGCAATGGACGACTACCAGTGTCGTGTATTACTTGCAAGTGTCTGGTGAATGATCTGTCTAATCAGCCCTGTCATCGTGTACCAACGACGGCGTTTCTTAATTGGTGCAGTGAACTCTATCTCCCCTCATCTCTCATTCTCTCTTCTCATCTCACCTTTCTCGCAGTGCTTTTATTCTCTTATGCTTCTACTCCTTATACGTTTCTCCTTTCATTGTGCTATAAAATTCTTATATACACTTTATTTATATATGCTGCCTATAGTCAGGGTCACAGTGTAAAATATATTTTTTTCGTTCAGAATTTTTGGGGATTTGTAAAACTATATATTTTCGGAAAGCTTTTAATGTGTCAATTTCAAAAACCAATATTTGCATTTGCACAAAAGTCTTCATGGCGGCCATCTTGAATTTCAAAATGGCCGCCATCGAAAATCTTTGAAATCCAATATATCTGCAACCATATGACCTAGATTAATAATTTTGATGTCTATATCTATGTTTTCTGGGTCAGTGAATGCATTGGTAACATTTATAATAAACTTCAAATAACAGAAATCATGTTTTGGTAGATAAGTCCTGACTTAATTTGTAATTTACAGCATCTGCAAATTTGTAACTTTTTGTGATAATGTTGCAATGATGAATTTTATTTGGCATATAACAGAGTTATCTCACCAATTTAATCTAAGTATGCAAGCAACAATCAATGTGCTGCATCAGTTGCTGTCTACCTAGCAACATTGGCGTCATCTTCATCATCTGATATAGAGACATCAACGATTGAGTCATCATCATTTTCACACTCTGCGCTGCATTGACAAAGCTCAGTGCATGGTAAGTCTTTGGATTTGCACGAGCATCGATGAGAGGAACAATTCGATTTGCATTGACACCTAACCATCTCAATGAGAGACTTTGGAGCTGGCAAAACATCTGTTGTTTTTGCCTTTAGTTGGCCACCTGTCTCCTTGTAGTATCCATTCTGTAGTGGATCCAGAAACACATGATGTGAAATGTCTGCCTGACCCCACATTTGCCTGGACTTGTACTCTAAGGACATGCTGTTTCAAAGCACCAATAGTAGGCGGTAGACTTTCACTATCAGCAAGCTGCTTACAGAATAAATTCCAACGTAACTCTGGGATGTTCTCGATTCTAATAGACTTTGGACAGTGTGCAGCACACACAAATTTCGTCAGAGTTGAAAGTAGCTCATCTGTGACCTCAGTGCTTCTCGATAAATTTATCAGAGCGTCGATTACATTGCTGTCTGCCTTTAGGAAAAGCTTTAGCCATGTTGATTTACCTATCCTAGAGAACCTGCCAAAATTGTCTGCTCCAGTAAAGGCATGGAATGCGGGTAATGCTCTTACTTTCTCCATGCCTAGAGTTTTCCATATAGGCCGTAGCTTAATGGGACCAGAAACCATTGAGATAGACGTATTCGTAGGTAGATTGTCATAATATGCTATTGCCAGCACTAAGACATCTGTGTCTGGAGAAAAAATCACCAACTCTGCTGTATCAAGATTTCGCTGTGTTGCACATATGGCATGATAGATCATTAATGTATCAGCTTCCTCATGATTGTTGTTCTCAAAATGTAGGCTTCTATTACTTATCGTCTGGCCTGATGCTGATGCTATGACCAAGGTAGATGAGTCTTTATTGTACTCAATAGTCTTCTCTGCCAGATACTGCGCAATGTCATTCTTTGTTTGGTCATGAGACAAAAATCTTGTCATAGGGATATGCTTGATACTGGTATCATCTTTGACTTGATATCTAATTGTATCCTTCCCATGTCGTCGTTTCTCTCTGGTCGTGTTTTTCAGGGAATCTGCTTGATATGTATCAAATACAAGAATGATCTCATCATATCCTGCTGTCAGACTCATTAACCTGTCATTAAAACATTTACTAAGGTCGTTGACTGTCCCAATAGTTGCTGGTTTCTTTGCCAGCTTCTGGACAAGAACCTTTCCATCCACAACTGCGATTCTCCTACTAGATTCCTTAGTTGCGACGGCAGTTGCGACGGCAGATGCTTCTGTTGCACCTAATAAGAGTGAATCCTCTGTGCTCTCGGTTTGTGGTAGGTCAGTCAGGAGCTTGATTAACTTCGACTTGTCGGTGCACTGTAGGACAGAGCCACACGGAGAAAACAGCGCCCTCGGTGTCAGTGTGAATTCAAAGTTGCCGATCGAATACTTCAAATCAATGTCTCGACTCGACTTTGCGAGAATCATCAGCCTAGCATATAGATCTTTAGTTTCCTTGAGATCAACAGCTTTGTCACGAATACGTACTGTTGTCTTTTTGTTTCCAGATGTATACATCTTGTTTTTCACACGCTTCACTGGTGCCCAAAGGCTTACCTCTCCATTAATGCGCTCTTTCACATACTCTCCATATAATGTCTGTCCTCTTTCGTCTACATCCAGGATTTGTGGTACCGACTCTTGTGGTACATAATCAAGTGAGATAATGTTGTAGATCATGTCACCTCCAGCAGCGAAAGGATTACCATGAGTCAGTATGGCAGCCTTTATCTTGTCGATTGTGGTGTGTTCGTGTTTAACAGCACTTGCTCCAATGCCATGGTGATCTCTGACCTTGTCTTCTTGCAAATCAAATTGACACTTGAATTCCCGGGATAACCGTGACAGTTCTGAAGCAGCGAGGAAAAATCGCTGTCTCGCATTTGCATTGTTAAATATTCCAATTAGTCCTGAGTGCACTTTCATCATTTTGTTCAGATGCTCACATGCATGATCCGCACCAATTGAAGTGAATGGAATGTCATTCTTAGTCACTGCAATGTTTTCAGTTTCAAATTCTTGCCATGTGTCTGGATGATTCTGCTTGAGTGCATACATATCTGCTATGTATCTTGGCCAAAGACGTTTGTATTTGATTCTATCAAAAGCAAAGAATAACTTGCTCAGTGCTTCTCCAGCTTCAAGATAAAGGGTCAGATCAGTATTTCTGGATGCTGCGACAAAAAAGGATTGTTTTCACATGGTGCAGATAGTTCATTAATGACTTGAACATCGCATGTTGGGACCTCTTTGTCACCCATGTCTGAAAGAGATTCAACATATCAGTATTAGACAGCACTTGGAGAAGATTGCTATGAGCCGGCATCACTGATTCTGCCCGGCTGGCTTGGTTTGATTTACTGCATGCCTCTTCTATGTCATCTGTAGCTGATATGCATGCATCCCTTAGATTTGGATACTCTTTGAAGAATTCGTCAAAGACCAGTTCATACAATGCGATGTAAGAGTAGATATGAGCATGAAGAGAACGTGAGTAGTGCTTGCATTTCAGTATTTGTGTCGTTGTGGCAGATCTAAAGACATCAGCCTCGATCCATGCATCGTCTATTCCGGAATTCTCAATAGAAGTACCGAGAGCTCTCAATGGAGCCATGACGACATGGAGTTCACCAAGTCTTGGGATAACACCACACTTTAAATTGGCGTTGACATCTACAAGCTGCACTGCTTTGTCATACAGGGCCATGTCAAAAGTAATGACTGTTAGATAGTCTTTACCAACAGCCATCTCCTTCAATGTTTGTGCTTGTTTAATTACAGTCATTAGCTTTGACCATTCATGAGCCAGCTCTGGGAGAAGAGGCAATGCACCAACATTGGTTAGAGATCTACTTGATGACAGGAGTGAATTATACCCAGCCCACCCAGGAACCAAACACATCTCTTTCCTTTCATCCATCCTCGCAACAACAGATGCTATGACCCAACCCATATGGGTCAGCTGATAAGAGTCTGCAACACCGGTTTTACTCAACACAAAATTACTTTGCATTCCAGGTTGAGCCTTTGGTTTGACGCATGGCAACATAGATGTGTGTTGTGGTGTAATGGATAAGCTCTTTGCATCACCAATGTTTAAAGGTGGTGCAATGGATTCCCCGGGTGCAGAAGCTTTTTGATAGACCACAACAATTGTTCCATGTGTAGTACCTTTACCATCAATGGTATCCTCAGCAAAATCGGTGTTGTCCACAGCAAAGAAAACAAATGTCCCTTTCTTTAGAAATGGTGGTACATACAGATTATTGAATTGTCTCATGTTTTCGACAACCGAGTTAGCTATTGCTGTTTCTAGAAGCATGGTACGGTGATAGGATATGCAACAGTTATGTGCATGAAGAAGATTCACAATCTTCTTATTCCTGGTGTCGTGATGCACAGATAATGCCAATCCTAGAACCTGAGAATTTTCTCTTCTTTGCTGGGATCTGAATTTTTCAGAAGAGGCAGCTTTAGGTTTATGCATCACTTGCCTATCCGATTTAAGTCCAAACATGAGGGTTTGACAAGATGTAAGCAATGCTCTATCAACGAGACACTCGCGGGTTTTGCTATCCAAACTATCTACAGGTCCAACCATTATCCATCGTATCAGTGTGTATAGTTCACATGGGATGTCATCCATATTGCTGGAAACAAGGACTGAACCAGGTTCACCATCATTCTTAGTGAATGTTGTGATGCTTTTTCGAACAATCTGTGCTGCCCTATAGATCGCCTTCATGCATTCCATACCATCATCTTCACTTTCGCAGAATGAACCATTTCTTCCTCACATGCTTCTAGCGAGTACAGAATGGCACACTTGCGCATGTCCTTTTGAAGGACAGATCTTACATGATTTAGCTCAGAAAGGAATTTCTCTTTCAGCCACTGCCTACTAAATGTAGGTGAATGATTGTCCAAGGATTTACGTTCAAACATGTTTATATATGTTATTTCTATGTCAGCCATAGACAGATAAGCCCCATTTCGGGTGTGTGTATCAACAATATGGATAATTTCAATCAGACATGCCATTTGCCGGGAGAGATCATTCTCAGCATTTCTTGTAGTATCTGAATCTCGTAAAATATGGAAAACATGCTTCCTCCAGCATGGCTTGTGATACCGGACATCAATTGCATGTGCATCACACGGGGAAAGCGAGGTATTTAATCTAGTAAGTAATGCTGTATCTTGTGCTATTTCAAATGCATCTCTTAGGGCTTTACCAGCATTATGAGTTCGTAATTTGAACAACTGCTGATTATGATCGTCTGTCTGGCAGAAGAAACACAGTTCCTTACACAGTGGAATTGTCGAGGAACGGGTAAATACTGAAGTTGATGTCGATGCCTCATCAATAGCACTTTTCCTCTTTATCCCACGTTTCTTAGTAATGTAAGACCCACTAGATAGTGCATCCTCTATGCGATTTCGTGCACGTCGTATTTCTTCTTTGTTAGTGGCAGTAGAGTAGCAACTGCGATGCCAACCCGCTTTATGTGAAGATAGGTCACCATATGTGCAATGTCTAAGTCTTTTCTGAATTTCAATGTATGAACCATCTTTCAATGTTGCTCTCTCTTCGACTGCTTGCAACAAATTGGTAAATGAGTCTATTCTTGGATGCTGCACCATTGGTCCTTTAACAGTAGCATCTGTCTGGCATAAAATGCATAGCTTCCACTTTGTTAACTCCTGTGTTGCTTCAAGCTGTACATCGCTCATGATTTACTCAAATTTGATGACAAAATATATTTGCTCAATGCTTATTGCAAGATTACAAACGATAATCCTGAAGATTATTGCTGTCTGATTATGCTTATTGCAAATCTATGAGCAGACGATCATTTGAACAACTTTTCTGCAAAAATTTGCTTTCAGTTTACTTTTACTGGTGAATTTGAAAATTACCCTGGCCATCCATTATTGTAAAATTGTGACACGTCGCTCACCATATACATACTCTGTCATAATATGTTTATTAATAAACATGATGACAATGTGAGTACGTAGATAACAGGCCATTCTATCCCCTCTATAGGATTACTATGGGCTACTGTTACCGTTAAATATTGTAACAAATATTTATTTTGAAAAAAGGTGCGACATTTGCAGATGTTGTGTGAGAATTGCTTATTATTTTGGGAATTATCAACCAAAACATTATTTCTGACACTTGAAGTTTATTATAAATGTTACAAATGCATTCGTTGACCCAGAAAACCTAGATATAGACATCAAAATTGTGAATTTAGGGTACATGGTTGCAGATATATTGGATTTCGAAGGATTTAGATGGCGGACATTTTGAAAATTCAAGATGGCCGCCATGAAGACATTTATGCAAATGCAAACATTGGTTTTTGAAATTGGCATATAAAATGCTTTTCAAAAATATATAGTGTTACAAATCCCCAAAAGTTCTGAACGAAAATACATAGTGAACCCTACTACTAGTAAAAATTCTGTTGGAAGAGGGTTTATCTAAGTTTGACGAACTTGTAGCGGATCCCATTGTACATTTCGTGCAATAAAATGTTTAAATCAAAATTCGCGTCAACACTAATACACTACTATTCATACTAAAATATCACCACGACCTTCAAGAACTCCTGACATCACACTCAGCCAGTGAATGGCAGCTATAACTAATTAAATCTAACATTAACATTTCATTCCGAATGAAAGGGGGCAATCCGTTCATAATAACACCAGGTTATGCTGTCGGTCATGACAAGACTTAGCTAGGCTCTAATGTCAAGACAAAGACGATAGATGAGATACTAAGATACAAAATCGCCCAGAATTAAAATTTTTAAATCACACCATTCAAATATTTCATTAAAATGTTAAAACAATTTATTAACATACGAAATATTATATAAATAAAACGCGAATAAATTCATTACTAAATAAACAGGAACACAAAATACATCATTCTCTGTTCCTTTGTAACAGACTTCACAATGTCCTCTGAGGCTGGACTTCAAACATAAAATAAATATAGAAAGCTTATCAATACACTTATCGACAAGAGGGATAAGGGGTGTGTGACGCTCACCTGGGCCATTAGCAGCTGAACCATTTGCATTTAAAGAGACATGATGGATAATTTCTGGAAAATCCAAGATGGCCGCCAAAGAAATTGACCAATCGAAATTCTCATTTAATTGCCTGAAGGTTATCGTCATAGGATCATTACACCTAAGTCTGGTTGAAATCTAGTCGTTGATCAAGTAGGAGTAGCAATTTCAATTCTGCTGGAAAATGTTTGGAAAACTCTAGATCCCTCACGAATAAACTGACCAATCATAAATTCTCATTAGAACTCCTTTAGTTAATCACAATAGGATCATTCCACCAAGGTTTCATTGAAACCGGGTCATTGATTAAGGAAGAGTAATATTTTAAAGGATTTCTGGAAAATCCAACATGGTCACCAGAAAAATTGACTAAACCAAATTGTGTATACACGTTCTGAAGCCTATTCCCATAGGATCTTTTCAGCCCAATTAAGTTGAACTACGTCAAGTCGTTCATGAGGAGTAGCGTTTTGACAATTTCCGAGATTTTCACTAAAAAATTGATCAATCAATATTCTGAATAGAAATTTTGGAGTCTACCACGATCGATCTAAATTTGGTTGAAATATATCAAGCAACTAATGAGAACTAGCATTTTGACAATTTCTGTTAAAATTTTCTTAAAATCTAAGATGTTCACCCAAAAATTGATCAATAAAAATTCTGAATAGAAGTTCTGGATGATACCAGCATAGGAATAGAATAAACCTGAGGAAGCTAAGGATTTCGGATGAGGAGAAGACACAGTGGGCAAAAGCGAAGAAGGACTGGTTGCAGCTATAGGATGTTTCTACTACAACAGCCGCAGAATACAGTAATCATACTTTGTAAAGGCGAGCTAAAATAACAAATAATCAATGCATACATCCACTAATATTGACCAAATATATAAAAGAAATTCAACCCTATTTGTTCTCAAATACCCAACACTTGATGACAAGCGACTATTAGTCATATTTTGTTTTACCAATTCATGTACTAATGAAGAGATTAACAAAATATGCAATGGACTTAATCAAACAAAATGCGCATGCAGGAAATATACCCTGATTAACGACATGGTAATACAGATGGCTGAAATTTCAATTTGATAAGGTGTTACTTACTTCTAAAATAACAATTCAGAAAAAAATATTTTAAAATATATTAAACAATTACTGAAAGTGATCAACTATTTGCAAAACCTGGCATTGTCATCTACCAGCTGATTTAAGATGTCGAGACTATCGTGGTGCAGGCGTATCGTTAGGAAAGGCCTCTAGATCTGCAGCTGAATAACACTAACATTCTTAATATCAAAGCACGTTATATCTTGATCTTCATGGCCAATGAAGTTAAGACATGTAATATTCAACGAACGATTTTCATTGGTTAAATAAATAACGCTTATTAAGAAATATTTTCATTGGTTAGATAACGTGTAATACTCTCACAATGACAATGGCCAGATGTAAATAGAACTGCATGCGTTATGGTGTTTGTTTAAATATTGTAATACGTACAGTAAGACTGTGTAACTTCACCACCTTGAAGTAACTTCGCAAATAAGGTGACCGAGCCCCAAATCAGATTTCAAAGAAACTTGTCTGGTGACATTTCACAAGTAGACTGGTTGGAGTTTAGAGAAATCTAACTTCTAGAAGCATTTTTGGGGAAAAGATGACAAACTATTTTTTCTCAATGATTTCAGGGTGCTGAATTCATTTCTGCTGTCTGCCAAACTATCCTGAAACTCTATCAAAATGGCCGTCATTGAAAATATTTCAATACACATATTCAGTTTCCACTTGATGTAAAACCAAAGTTGACAGTTAAATCTATGATAAAAGGTGTCTTAACTCATCTGGCATTCATATCTGATGATCAATGAATATTGTTCCTTAAGATCTTTAACATAATTATGACGGCCATATTGAATTTCAAGATGGTCGCTATGGTTACACGACAGGTGATAAATTCCAATATACATGGAAGATGGATTTTAATGGATAGACCCAAATATTAATAAATATTAAATTTCAATTGCATAGCATTCTAATGATACTAATAGTGGGTCACTAGGCCACATCTCAATGTCTCTGTTACAATGCTATTTGACCTCTGCTTTTTCAACGTTAAGTTGTTGCATTTAGCAAATCATTTACATTTATATTTCAGAATTGCTTCATACTACAAGAACTAACATTACTCTATACGAGATTAGTACTAATGTAGAAATAATTAAAGTATTGGGTAGATTCAATCAAAGACTGTGGTTATCTGAGGCATTTCTATATTAAAATAAACAAACCCATTCAGCACAGACCATCAAACAGCATAAATCATGATTACTTTTTTCTCCATACATTGATATTAGAAACTGTCTACTCATAGTTTTGTGTTGGCAGTTTTCGTATGGTCTGATAACATGATTCAAAAGTAGTACCGTCGAATACTAACATTATTGAGAACATCAAGTGAAATGAATATAGTGATGTGGGATGTGTTTAGGTTGATCCGATGAACACATTCATGAGCAACGGCTTTGTAAAAATCATTACAGTTAGTTTTAAAACGTACCGCTTTGAATCATCAGGTGTGTGTGACTTCATGAACAATGGTGCTCGAGCCTTGCCAGTTGTATCCACATCATTATTGGTAATATCCAACCATTGTCATCTTTCCAACCAATGGACATAGGAGAGGGTAGATCATGGTAGTTAGGATGTGCTTGGCTCCAGATTGCAGCCTGCTAATGTGATCTTTTCATTTGGAATGACAATGCATCACTCGTTTGTGGAAGACACTCAGGTGCGGGTGAACAATAGCGATCAAGCCTTGTCAGTTATCTACATTTTGTATATCAGTGTAAAGTTGGCAGATGAAGAGTTCTGCTTTCTTTGCCGTTTCCTCTGTCAAGGGGCCAATTTCTAGGTTCTGTAGTTACTCATTGTGCTGCTTGAAAACTCGCCATGCAGTTTTCTTGCCGTAGTGTGACAGGAATGATGTTACATCCCTTCTAGTCTAAGCATGTAAAGATGGAATTGTTTCCATTACAATTGAATCATATGGCATCTGTCCGATACTTGTGGGAATATGTATGTACCTCCTCTTTTTGTCAGTGCTAACATTTAGCCACAGTTGTGTGCACAGCAGTAGATGGTAGTGATGCAGAAGGAGAATCATAATATCATTATCTCTGGGATAAATGCATAACCTATTCGATTGGTTCTCAACGCAATGCAGTTGCCCTGGTATCAGCTCTTCTCGGCGTGCTTGGAGTTTGGTTGTTTCAACATCTGGATTTAACGATCCCACCATCTCTTCATAGTTGAACATACCTGCTACACATATTCTTGTTAGGATGTGTTTGTACTACCATCTGTTCCTAGATGAGTCGTGACAAATCTGCTTTATTTTCTGCCAGAGTCAAAGAATTATTCGAATCCGATGTTAATTGTACATCACGATTTTCAATAACACTAATTGGTCTCTTTCTTGATGGTACTTTTATGGATATTTGGTAGTATCTATCAGATGAAATGTCAATCGGGGCAAATTGGCTGCCCCCGCCCCTCACCACCACACACACACCCACCCACCCACCCACATCCCGCCACACCGCACACCCCTGAAGCATTGGATGGATCACCAGCTCGAGCAATTCATTAGTGTTTTCCAATGTATATTAGCAAAGCTTGGTCACCAATGATAATCGTTATATTACCGCCATGTGTATGTGAGCATGTAACACAGACTGTGTTGAAAACATCAGCCATAAATGCTTTAGATCCTGTTGGCATATCTCCATTCATTTCAGCCAGAGCAATTGGAACTGGCAAGAGCTCGTTATAAAAGTTTTGATCTAGGTTGACGAATCGACTAGCATCATATGATATTATCTGTCGCTGGTATCACAGGATATATGTGATCTTAGGTTGTAGGGCAGCGCCCACCGGTTCAAGGCTGAGGGTGTCTTGACAATGCCAACAATGCCTCCCCTTTTCTTGTCAGTTGCGTTCAACCATTCCCGGCTTTCGTTTACCCACTGCTTTGTCAGTTGACGTCTGTCCATTCTGTGCAAATTTTTTCCTCATTTTGATGTGTAATGAAAAATACCATATATATATCTTTCAACATGTCTATAGTTAATGATTGTTCAGCAATTATTTCTACGATGCCAGCTGCAAATAATTCTTCCATCGCTTGTAGAGTTATTAATGTGTGGAAGAATTTGAACCCTCATATCTAAAATTTAACCCATGCAAAAAAATAACTTAGAAGCTGAAATGCGTGAACTAGTCCTTATGATGGCGGCCATCTTTAAATCTTAAATGGATGCCATGTCTACTGTTTACAATACAAATCTCGCCATATCTAGTATTAGATGCGTCCAGGTGTAGTCAAGCACATTTGTCAAAATAATAAATCTCGAAGATGGGTTTAGTTCAAGAGGAATACAGAATATTACACTGAAAAGCCCATCATAGGCGGTCATTTTGTTTTAGTCATTTTGACCACTATAGAGCATCGGGACAGGTTAGCAGACAGCTAAAATGGGTTTAGCAGCCTCGAATCATATTTAAAAAGTTATCTGCCCACTTTTCCCCAAAAATGCCTCTAACATTTTATTGAGGCATATCTCACTGATCTCCAACCTGACTAAAGGAAGCTTATGATAAAACTACAGCCCTCAATGAAAATGTTATTGATCTATTCAAAGAAAGGAGAGGGTGGCCAAAATCAACATCACCGGCCAAGCCAAAGCACGGTTGTGGGATAGCCAGATGAGAACTTAGCAGGACAGACCACAGAGATCCTTTCATCAAGCGAGCCTGCTGATCAACCAAGAACACCAGGTCCTGGCAGCTCTTCCAACAGCGCTGCGATTGATGTGTATGGTAATGTGGATGAGGATGTGGAGGAAGTTGGCATGTGTGTACAATGTGATGTGTCGTATTCCATTTACACTGGACACGACTGGATGCAATTTTTCCACTGATACAGTTGGCATTGTTACAGATATGAACGTGTGATAACTAGGCAGTTAACTTTCTTCTCACAGCAGTTCATGGCACGTTAGATATACAATAAAATGAAGATAAAATTAGAATATTTTCAGTTGCCTTTTGTTACAAAAGGAATGAATACTTTTTGTAATTTTGAATTCTGCTGTATTCTATGTTTGTCAAAACTTATTAAAAGTGGCGATTGTTCTATAGGGCATGGATAATTTGATCATTGATATTATAGTCAGACTTGTTTGAGTGGCGAAATAGCCCCTTATTGGGTTATTTCGCCACCTATAGAAAATGACGCCTATCCTAATACATAAAAAACTGATCATTTTCCAAATATACTTTTATTATTCACTCGTTACCAATTAAGTACTCTAAATACCAGTATACCGGTTAGAAAAAAGCAGAGATAAATAGAGCGCACATAAAAATGTGCTGAAATCTGGCGAAATAGCCCCGTCTTACGGGATATTACCTGGTTATAAATACGTTTGTAAATTTGTATGATAGACGTAGAAATGTTACAGATTGAAGCAAAAGTAATTTCAAGTTGAATTAATAACGGTGTTTTGTTTGTCATTATTTTTGTGGCCCATTGGTCAGAACTCTTAGCAAGTGATGCGTCACAGCGACGAAAACAAACATAGCAAAATGGTGCGTTTAAATGGGTTTCAGGGATGGATTCTTTTGGAAAATTTGTTAAGATATAAGTTAAATATTAAATAGAATCTCAAACACGGTCCCATTTCATATCACTAATATCAACCTCGTTGACAATTATCACATTGTACTCGCTAAACCTAGTGCAATGTGATACTTTTCGAAACGGTTACTAATAGTGATATGAAATGGGACCTCGTTTCAGATCCTCTATGTAATGTATATTTTTGTTGCAGAGATGTGCTTCAGCTTGCAGCGCAGTTGATGCCTCTTTGCGGACTCTGGGCTGCTGCAGATGGAGCTAAAGTAAGAAAATTTACTCATGTGAAAACTGAATCACCTTTTTCTGCCACTCGCAGCGAGTATAAGTTGGCATGTCAGTTGTTGTGTCGGTTCATCTATCTGTTTAGATGTCTGCCTCTCTCTAGGTCGTTCAAATGTGCGACAAAAGGATGCAGGTATAGCGCATTCGCTCTTGTTAGTTTTATATACAGTATAATGCCTAATAATTATAATTATCTAGCGGAGGTGAACGGTTTGATATTACAAGAAAATTCAGTTATTTTTGGCTTGAGGCATCGCTTCTTGCTGTCTATGTTGGATGACAATAATTACGCCCTCGTGTATAATGTCAGTCATGTTTGCAGTGATTTTGATTCAAAATTCATCACTTGGAATTAAGAGCATATCATGCAATTTTCGATTTTCCCACCATCTGTGATTTGGCAATGATCTAAGTTCATTAATTTTCGATGAAGATATATCTCGATGCGAGCTTTGAGTAGTCGGTTTGCTTTACTACTATGTTTTACTAGGTAGTGTGTTCAGGAGTGCTGCGGGGATGTGGCAGACAGTTCACTGGTGCAGTAATATCATTGACATTCTTTGGCCTTATGGGATTTCCGATCGCAATCCCCTTGATCTATTACACGCCACTCAGAGCTGCAGGTAACAATAGTGCGATTGCTCCTCTGTTGTCTTGTTCTTTCCGTGATTCACTATGTGATATAATGTGCTTACCTAGCTAAATGTCAATTCAGTTTAAAGCTACTTGTATGAAATGTAACGTTGCAGACGCGAATCGCGACTACATTGTAAATATATATATTTTGAAGATGTATAATTTGATCTATACAAAAGACTAGCGTAGATTTAAGCAAAGATGGTGAGAGTGTGGATTTGTAGATTTGTAGTTTTGCAGCATCCTAATATACAACACTTGTAACTGAAATTGTTTATACTGTTATCAGGTTTTTGGTGGGGCATGGCTATTGCTGGAATAGTAGGTACTGTAGCGTTTATTACCACTATTGTGCGCATGGACTGGGAGAAAGAGCTTGGCAAAGTAAGTGTCGAAGCAGCACAAGGCATAGCACAAGAGAATTCCCTCCAATTAGGTAGAGCTTTGAAACCGTCTGCAATCCTAAATCATATTAATACCTTGCATGCGTCTGGTTTCCATTCTAGAACTTGGGACGGTGTACTAAGCATTAAGCAAAAAGTTCGTGAAGGGGATTCTTTCTCTCTTCAAATGCTTATACATTTTTTGTTTTTGATCCTATGACCATATAAGTTTTTTGAAAAGCTGATAAAATTTTGATGCTTTTTGGTATATAGTTAGCCAATACCTTATAGGGATATTCCAGAAATATTTCAAGTCAAAGTTAAAAAAAACAGCCTAAAATGCGATGAAACAATGCCACCCACCCATTCTCTTAAGACTACTCAACATTCTAACAGATAAAAAATACTTTTAATCGCTATTTAAAAGTAGACAAAAGTAATTTTGGCACTTATGGTATCCCATGAGGCAAATAAAATATTATATCTGATACTAACATAGAAGGTTAAAAAATATTATCACTTTTTTCAGACGTTTGAATGAAACGCTAGCGAATAAAACATTACATGTGCGCTAAATCAAACAGTGAATTACCTTTTGCTATTAGACATGTTTATAAAATATAAAATAAAACAATTCTATGAACCTAAATATTACTTTGAATGTGATTGTTTTATGGAATTAATAATTTTCACTATGAACATAAAGTACCAAAGTAGGATTTTTATTTTTTTCTCAAATAATTCTGTAACGAAAATTCTGAAAATACATTACATTCATTTCAAGCCATTGAACCCACTCTAGGCGTAAAATTATTTTTTGTATGGTAGAAAATAAGTTTTCAATATGCAGTATTTAGGCTAGTTGCAATAAAAATTGAATTTCTGTAGTTCAAGTGCCATCTACCATCTACAATGTAAAAATAAAAGATGTAATTCTCAAAACAAGATACATGTAAAAACTTTATTTTTTGATTTGATTACAAAATTCCGTAACAAAAACTCATTTCATATACAACTCGAATTCTTTGTTCTGTTTGGCATCTAGAAATCATAACTTGCCACATATCGACCAACCAAAATTCTCAAAACTAAATAAACTTATTATTGATTAGCACACTGGAATAGAGATAAAATTAATTTACTTTAAAGGTGAAGAGTGGTGGTGGGAGAGCCTTGGTAAAAATATATCATATTTCATTAAGAAAAAGCCTAGAAAATGTAAACAAGAGAATGTCAGAAATGTCGAAAAGACTGAAAAATATGATCGACAGCTCATATTCCATTAGGGCTTCTTCAATATATTATATAACAGAATAAATATCATGTCTTTAATCACAGAAATAAGAACAATAAATTAGGGATTATCTCCCCTGTAGCATATAAAATAATTTATTTTGGTTATGGTATTGCCCTGTTAAACTGTTATAATGTTACAGTATAACTATTAATATAGACACCTAATTTAACTAAAACAGTTATTCATGGCAAGAGTATTGTGAACAAATTTGATTAAACTACATAATAGCTGAAAAGTTTTGAATTATAGATTTTCATAAAATTAGTATCAAATTGTACCTCACAAGCTTTTATAAATTACCTATGTGGTCTGTATTTTTTTAGATCGTAAAATCATAATAACTATAGAGTTTTTGTTACGGAATTATTTGATTTTCTGTTTCATTAGGGATCGAAAGAGTTGATGCCAAAATATTTCAAATGGACATTAAACTTTGCTAAATTATTTTGTTTCATTTCTATGAGTATAAGCAGGTTATGCATAAGCATTAACATCCTTTTAAATTTTTTAATACAGAAATTAAAGAAGTTAGAATGAGATGAAATTCAAATTAAAAATTTAAATAAAACAAACATATATATATATTCACTGTGAAATTCGTGTGCCCTTTGTAAAACATCCTACACTTGTTCAAAATCTGCATTAGATTAAGCTCCATCCTTTTCTTATTTCTAATTACTGGGGCATAGGCTTCATAAAAGTATGATATTCTGATGGCATACTAGTTTCCAAAATTTTCAAAACAGGCCACTTACTTCACGAACATTTTGCTTACAGCTACTATATCTGTCCATCAAAATAACGCATGACAGCATTTTACCAACTAGTTTACATGTTTCTTATAGAGCAGGGTTAGATTGAGCAATTATGACATTGGAATTTGGCCTTTTCATATAATAACTCAATCATTCGTAATTTTAATTTCCGTAAATTGAAAGCAATTATTTAGATTTACCAAAGTGAAAAATCTTTTACAATTAGCATTCCGAATAATACCAAGTGTCACCACAACCCTTTTTAGTTAACATTTCCATCTCAAATTCCATTCAATTCGTTGAGAGAGCACCAGCAGTCCACCCAAGCGTGATCAAGATCCTTCAGGATCGCGTCGGATAAAGTATAACCTTTTAAATTATCTTGACATTGACCTTTGAACATTTCTTGGGGACCACCAAGTCCAACCTTTCAGCTAAGTTTGGTGTGGAGGGGACGAACGCGTGCATATATGTCCGTACACGTGCGCGCAGACAAGCAAGTACGCATGGATGGACGACTGAATGGCTGGACAAACGGACAAACGGACGATCGGATGACTGGACAGACGGACGATTGCAGGGCCGAATAGGACATTTAGCCTTGACGAACGAATGGGCGATTGGATGAATGAACAAATGGACGATTGGATGGCTGGACAGATGTGCGATTGGATGGCTGGTCAAAACAGACTATTGAATGACTGGACAAACGAACAGGTAGGCTTGATGGCTGGATGAACAGCCAGATGGATAGATTGAGACTGACGACTGGAATGCAGTCGGGCTGAGAGGCAAGCAGGTGGGTAGACGAGAGGTCGGGTGGGCGACAGCAGACAGACAGACAGACATACAGACAGGCGTATTAAAGTAGGCTTGCACTAGTTAATGGCTGGGATAATAAAGCTGCTCTTAGTATATGATGTGCCAAAAAGATGGAAATGCTTTTCTGTGCGCACACCCTGTCCAAATTCGACCCGTTATTATCGTCTCCAAATGCAAACAAATTTTGTCAGGCATCGATTCACACTGGATTCGCACTATGGTCAACAATAACGCGGGTTTATCCCTCGGTAAGTTGCGCTCGATCCTTCGAGTAGTTTAAAATTATGACTTAATAGAAGCTCAATTTAAATTCTGAATTAAATTAATAAGAGGTATCAGAAGATGCCAAATATCAAGCCTTCCTATGTTGCCACAGGACCCTGTCTGCTCTGGGCAAAATATTCTGTAAAAAATTAATGTCCAAGCCATGTACATATATAGAACAAGAGCTATCAGAAGATAGCAAATAGCTTACCTGTATATTAATTGCACATCACAGGATATGATTGACCACCGGCTACAGTCTCATGTTGAAGTTTGACAATCCAACTATCGAATCAAAATACACATGATACTACACAACGGGCTAGCATAGCTTCGTAGAATCATAGCTTGGAGAATGAACCATAAAGCCTTGCTGCCCGGTAGTAACCTGCAGTACAATGACCACTGGCACACCAAGTCTGACCGAAAGGCAAATGGTCCAAACATAAGCAAGGTGCACACCAAGTTCATAGCCTGAAAACAGAAAACGTGTTTTCAAAAGCAAGCACATTATGCATGCTACATTTAAGAAGTCTACATAGAAAACCAAAACATTTTATCTAAACTGGATAAGTATTTGCTGATCAATAATTACCGTCTAAACTCTAAACCCAGAAAAAATGTAAAGATTTTCAAAATCTATTTCTTTTTTAAATGGACTAGTCCAAATCACAGGACAGAACAAATCTGTTAAGCTTTATTCAAATTGGATAACCTCTTGTTGATGTAAATATCTTTTGAAAAACCTTAAATATGGCATAATGAATATAACCTGAATACAAATCAGTCCCAAAATAAAGTCCAAATGCTGGCACTATGGAAACATTTTGAAAATAGATTTCGTTTTATGTGGACTAGGTCTAAGTATGATATAGAACAAATCTGTAAGGAGTTATTCAAATCAGATAACTCCTTGTTGCCTAAATTGTCATTTGGAAAAAGCTTAACCACGGATAACGCCTTGTGGATATTAAAACCACTTAACCAGAGCGGACGCCAACCCCAACGTCGACATTGTTCCCCTCTGACAAAATCCCCTTTTCACTTCGTGAAGGCGATATAAAAACTATTCGCGTCCTCCGTGTGAAATTTAGTTGTGATATATTTGAAGCAGAATAGTGCGGTTTTGTATATTCAACTTTAATTTCGATTATTTGAAGTTATCGGCATCTTTATATCTAATAATGCAATGCTCGGATACACCCATCCACCTAGTGACTTTGTGCAATCATTAGGGGCTCTCTGTAGCTGTATTCTCGTATGTGGGCAATATTTTAATGCACGTGCAATAGCATTATCATCCTGCTTAGAGGATATCAAATAGAAATCTCAAACTGGATCAAAACGTAGCTTTGGCGAACCGTTAACCAGTCAGTGTCTGGAAAAATATTTTGCATTTGGAGGCAATAATATTCCGTAGAATTGGACTAGATATTATAGACTCTGCGGCGAGATTTTCTATTTATGAATTCAAAATATGCTATTATATTTTATTTTATCATCAGTATCAGTTGGCGTGCTTTGGCCCGTCGTCGTTCGGAACCCCACCCGACTGATTACCAAACGAAATGGCTACCGCCACGACCAATCTTTTCTGTTTGTGCTTCTTTAAATAATTGCTTTACTTGGAATTTTTCAATATTAGCATTTATTTAAATTATCAGATGGATTTCTGATAATGGCTTGGGTGTGTAAAATGAAACTCACGTTGCAATGATTCATTCCTCGCGATTCTGATTTTCCCTGCCAAATTATGAAATGTTATGCTGCCAAAACCAACAATAACATGGCCGTATTGCACAAAATACTAGTTCACCCAACTGGCAAAAATAACTGTCTATCCTCATTAACAGGCAAGGGAGAGAACCGAAATGGAGGAGACATTACAAAGATCAATGGTTTTTCAAAATGAATACAGCCCACTGATTGGTCACAAGCCACATAGCAGTAAGTATACAAAAACCCAAGTTTTTAATGCGACTACATCTTTTAGAGTTGTCATTCGATCACCGACCCACTGTCTAAGCACCGCAATCGTTTGTTCTCAAGACGTAGGTGGTGTCTCAAGCAGGTATTGCTTTGTTATTATAGTATGTGTCAAATCATTCTATTGTTATTGATGAGATGAAACATTCCACTAGAAACCGTGAAAGCAGACCGTTCAGTTCCACTAACGTGATGACCGGCAAGAATGGAAGTCACGTCACCGTCAAAGTTCACAAAACATATCTCAGTGACTATCGTAACTGCATGGGAATTCAGCTTCTAGCCGTGTCAAACAAGATCTACATAAGACTATCCTATGCGTCGAGCTTATGAACGAGAAAGATGGATTTCCTGCTGTGAAATGCCTTTTCATTAATGGCAGTCAAACCCCAAGGTCAACATTGAGTACTATATTAAGGCATTTAATAGAATGGTTATCTCACGACACAACGACATTCGCACGAGAACGGAGGGATCCGATCGATCACTAAAGTACACAGAGACTGATGTCATAATCATATAATACATTATGAAGCTCGAATATTGCGTCATGTGTAAAAATTGTTTATCTTTGATGAATTTACAATTCAATATTCTTATGATTTATGTTTTATATTTTGAGTGTAATTTGACTGTGAGCTATTGCTGCCATAGGCAACAACAGCACTCAGTCAAATTAATTTCAAAATATTTAATGGCTTACATCTATAGTTAACTTGAAATTGAGACTGTGAACTCGGGTTTCAAAGCATATCAATCAATCCCAGCACATTTAAAATTTGAACGAAGCTTAGCTAAAATGGGCTGGGCAGAGCTAGACGTGGATCCCTCTATTACCCTGCTGATCCAGAATAAGGCCGAGAACAAAACCTACCAAGTCACCCACAACACTGGCCCGTCTTCTCCATCCACTGCGGACATTGTAAATACTGCCTACTATTACCGATCATCTGTTGATTGATGATAGACTGGATCATGAAGATAGTGATGGATCCACGATCATCCACTAACAGCCATACAATGGGCCCTAACAAAGAAATTATTTTTATAATTTGCCTTTTTGTCACATGCACTATGCTCAAAATTATATAAAAAGACAAACCTAGGATCACGGGCCACAAGGTGAACAATGGCAAAACAAACGTCATTTGAAATAATGCAAACACCAGTGTGTCATCATCTTGGGAGGGGAGGATGTTTGTAGGCTCGCCTCCCTTTGCTACATTGTAAAACTGGAGGAATGCTTGAGGACGCCATCTCATGTCATTCTGGAAGATGCACGAGCATCGAACTGAACACCAACCGAGACTCCAATGTTAAAGCAGTGCTGCTGTACCGACACAAAGCTAGAGATACAAAGAGATATGCTCAAACAGAAAAAACCCCAATGAAAAGTAAGGGCAGTAACAGATTGGTCAGTCCATCTTCCAACCAAAACCTGGAAAATGAGTTAAATATGTCATGTCCTGGACTGAAACTTCCGGAGCTAGCAAGGTGGTGGTTTACCAACCATGACATAGCGACGAACATGGCAAGGTAACATCATTTTATCCTTAGCAATCTGATGTCAATATTCTATCTTTTACTACTTCAATAGCAAAGAAACTGGTGTAAATTTTCCAACAAATATGTTGAAAAATGAACACCAGTTCATATTTTAATTTAATTTGAAAATTTTAAATTTTCACATCAGAGTGATAAGGGTTAAATGCACATAACATGGTATCAAAGCAGGCAGCCTTAGACCATATCAAATGAGATAGCATTTATATTACAACATACCTCTCTACACTTAGTGCCAAAATAAGAGTCTAATTCCAGCAGCACACATCATAACGTTGACGTTTGTCTTTGTGTCGGTGTTGTTGAGAAAATCAATGCTCTAGATGATGCAATGAAGGTCAGCGATAGTAGGGTAATCAACTGGTAGAATGTGTCTCATATTTGGTATTTGATACTACGCTATTACAAGTCAATAATACTTGTTTAACAAATACATTTCTAGTGAGAAGATAATGGTTATGCAATTAGTTTAGTTCCGATTATTTAATGTTTTCACAATCAGAAAATCGAATGAGGTCAACCAATAATACCAGAATGAGAAGTAGATCTGTAATGGTAGCATGAATACACAATCGAACACATAAATGGGGGACTTGAACTGCCGTATTGAATTCCAGGCTTTATGTTTGGCATAATGTGCCAATTGAGAGGCCCGGTCTGTCACCCAAGCATATGACGTCATAATCAATTACGTTACTTGTAGGATGATGTCAGAATCATATTGCATAATGAAAGACGTATCTAGGTCCGTCGTGAACATTGAAGTCTGCCAGTGCACGAATTGTATGGTGGCTTTATTATTTAATAAATATTCTGTTTAAAATATTGAAACTAATTTGACCGCATACTGTTGCTGCCATAGAGAGCAACATCACCCAGTCAATTTAGTTTCAAAACATCCAACAGCTTATCTGTTTAATTACCTTGATATTGAGATTCTGGGAATTCAGGGTTCGATCGATCCCAACAGGGCCAAAGCGTCGGTGGAGCTTAGCTAGAAATGGGAGGGGCATAACTAGAAATGTGCAGGGCATGGCTAGAAATTGGCGGGCATAACTTGAAATGGCATAGGCTTACGAAAGATTGGCGCAACCCTGATCTACAATCATCTGTTTGTGAGCACACTCACAGTTCAACCTAATCACAATCCCATACATGCGCGCGCGCACCGGTGTGCAAAATATGGTTATGTACGTAACATTATCAACTTATCAAATGCCAATTATCATTACAGAGAGATTGTCATCAGCAGATAAAGCAAGGATAATGCTTAAGAGAATGCCAGTAATCATAGTCATCGTCTTCATCTTTATCGCCAGTTTAGTCCTCAGAACACAAATTGATCCACGGCTACCATATGACCACGGCTCATCGAACAGCACCAGTAACACCACAGACGGCACAACGGTTCCATTCTATGACTGATTTGTCACCTTGTTTATTTCAGCCATCTTCTATTTAAAGTTCTTGGGCACAGATAGATAGAGCATAATCTGCAGTGGTTATCAGGTGTAGTTGCTTGTTTTTGTAATTTAACTAGTTTGATGTGCTCATTGGTATAGTGATGCTTAGCGCTTTAATAGTCACAATTCGACAAGAAACGCATTTTGAGTAATCATTGTCCATGTGCAGTCCAAGCTAAAACTATGTGAAAATGTACAAGTCGAGTGACAGACCGTCTCTTGGCCTGTACATGGACGTAGCCGAAGACCACTGCCGAGGTATATTTTGACCAGGTTGAGAATGAAAGCGTTAG
The DNA here is from genome assembly GCA_034401795.1 of Chaetoderma sp. LZ-2023a. Classification (NCBI taxonomy): domain Eukaryota; kingdom Metazoa; phylum Mollusca; class Caudofoveata; order Chaetodermatida; family Chaetodermatidae; genus Chaetoderma; species Chaetoderma sp. LZ-2023a. The sequence continues at coordinate 121,869,026 of CM067370.1, read as the reverse complement.
ATTTACTGTCTGCTCTGGCTGGACATTCAGACAAAATAACTTTAGTGGATGTGTATTTTATCATTTACCAGCTAGCCTTTAGGGTGTAGATGAATGCGATATATGCCATATTATGGTTCATCACCAGTATATATAATTTAGGGCTACAAAATAGTATCGAAGTAATCTTCTAATAATAGGATTATCGACATAAAAGAAATATTACTTTTGTTTTATTTCATAGGCAATAATTTTTTACAGTACGTGTTAGTATTTTACTAATTTGAAACTAATTTAACTGGGAGTTGTTGTCTATGGTCGCAATAGCTATTAGTCAAATTAGTTTCAAAATATTAATAATGTTGAGTAAATTGTAATTTCTTCAAAGATACGATTCAGATGCTGACTGCCGGGCCTGTACCCTATCATGTCGTTGGATTGTGACTTGAGCTAATAAGGGATATATGTTGTATTATGACGTCAGATGCTTGAGTTCCAGATTAGATCCCTCATTTGCACCCGCAAGATCCGGCACTCTGGCACATATCGGCAAACCAATAGATTGGTAGTGCCACACAACAACGACAGCCATGTCCACAACATGCCCCCACCATCCCCAACCCCTGACCAGTAGTAAACAACAAAGATGTATATTTTCTTGTAAATTGTTTTTCAGCAAAAATCCATGATACACAAATACATTTATCAATATGTAAATTAGAATTAAACAAGCTGAATCAAAATACATTATAAGCGAAAACTAGAAACAATAAGTGATCAAAAACAGAAATATTCAGCAATGGTTGACCACCTCCAGATGTTGAAAAGGAGGTAGTAAATTATTGTAGACCACTGGCGGGCATAAATATTATTAATGATATAGTATTCAGGCATTTTGATAGATCTGGCAGTCAGTACAGGCAGGTTTATTCAAATATTTGTCAAATGGCCAATTGAGACCAGACCAGACTCGGACTGAAGTCGCATTTCCAGAGGACGGGAGGCTGGCGGGTGGCGAAGTTTAAACAGTTTTTAACATACAATACAGCTCACATCTAACGTTTCCATAATAAACCATACTGTTGAATATTTTAAACATAACTGAATCAAAAGACATTACTGCTTAATCCAATTATGTTCAAAATATTCCGCAGAACATTTCTTTCTAACATGTTTCTGTTTTTGTTTTTGAAAATTTGTCATATTTATGAACTGTACTATATTGCAATATCTACACTAGCTCGTAGCTTTAGTGTAGATAATACTATACGTGAACTTGGTTTAATCTGCTCCGCACACGGCGGGGATACAACCTTGAATGCCTGGACTGGTAGATTTATAACTTCCCAGAGATATGGCGTTGGTTCGGGGAAAAACCCGAGGGTCAAGAATAAGTCTTCAAATGTCGTCTCGCGTCCTATACGTCCATGAATGTTCTAAAGCCGCAAACGGTCGTACTTAATTATTTATGTTTAAATTAAATTTGGATATTATGTTGAGTATATTGTAAGTAAATTGCCATGGCGTGGGGTGAGCTGGGTGGGTTGGGTGGGGGGGGGGGCACTGGTACCGGAGCCAGATTTAACAGCTTCTAATCGAATTAGCTCCTAACAATGTGAATACTGATGAATAAACAACTACACAAATATCGATTTATCGTGTATATTTACTGATACCATTCTGGCTACTAACTGGTAAACGTGTGTATGTTGATGAAAGGTTGCAGCCATGGCCACATAGCCGGGTCTATGTGCATGGTCCGGTTCAGCATATCCATTGTGCTTTTCAATGTGCTCTGTAGCGTGCTGATGAACACCGGGTTGACATGAGCGCTGGCAGTCAACTTCAATAAACTGAAGAAAAACAAATTGTGGGGATCAAGAGGGATCCATTTCCTATCTATTCTCCGTCTATTTCTAACCAAGCTTCGCCCACGCTTTGCGTGTGTTGTGATCGATTTATTCTGAATTCACAGCATCCCAAACTCAAGTACTATAGGCCTACATGTAAGATGTGGAATATTTTGAAAGTATTTTAACGGGCACAGCGCCTACTCAAATTAGCTTCAAAATATTCAACAATATTTATACCAAATTCATCAAAAGCTAGACACGCCATTCACGTCTTCTGTACATTTCGCTATTATAGCGTAATTCTGGGTATACACCACCGGTTCTAGTCTGTCCGACAAGTAATTCACCTTTCCAGAGTACCCACCCATCATATGACGTCATAGTGAACTGCATGATGTGTACAATGCCATCATAATGAATGACGTCATGAATGACGTCGATAAGTACGTCACGAACGTATATTTGAAGACTGGCTATGCGTTGTTGTACAAATTGTTTGCTTTTACTATTTAATAAATATGCTGTTGAATATTTTGAAACTAATTTGACCGGACGCTGTTGCTGCCTATCCCTGTATAGGTTTCAGGAAATTGATAGCTAGGGCATTTGAGGATCGATCAATCCCAACACGGCGAGGTGTGGGCGGAGCTTAGCTAGTGATGGGCGGGCGGGGCATAGCTAAAAATGGAAAGGTCCATTGGCCGACCAGTTGGTGTTAATCTGGTGGTGTATGGCCTACCTGATTAGACTCGACTGTCCTGTCTGGATATGCCTGGTGGTCCCTGACTTGAGTCTGGTCAATTAAATCATCGGAGTTCAGGCAGCCAATCACGGACATGCATTCTCTCAAGTGACAACAATCAGTATTTAAAGACGGCACCGTATATGAATTATACATTCCTTATTCACTACCTTAGCTATTTTACATGACGCAAGTATGGTGTACCTCGCTCCCAATAGCTTTCGTGTGTGCTGTCATACAACTGAGGATGCTGAGGCTACGTTCAACAAGTTCCCTTTCAATTTCTGCAGATGTCGTCGTCGTCGTTTTTCAATTTTGATCCTACACCGACAATCAACGGGAAATTAATTGAAAGTGTACCACGTTAAGATAACCCCACGTGGTTCGCGCTTCTCTCACTAGGAGACGCGTAGTTCATAGCTTGGTCGCTAGGGGCAGGTCTTACAGCCAACAACATGGTTGGTTGGTGTATGACCATCAGTTGGGAGAACACCCTGCTGAGTGTGTGTCTGTCCGACTACATCAGATATCAGACAGTTGGATCTGGTCGGGGATCATCGGTTAGTGTATAGCCAGAATTACAATCAGCATGGATTTCAATGATCACGCGTAACAAACTATGGTAATTCGGAGTGCTTAACCTTAAACAATGAATTTAATTTTAACCAATTGAATTATTCGTTACATACCCCGTTAAATTAGTTTCAAAATATTCAACAGCTTGCTTGTATAGCTATACCTTCACATTTAATTTCTAGAAATTAAGGTCTCCTGGTTTCAAATCGATACCAACGCGCGCAAATAGTGGGCAAGGCATGGCTAGAAATGAGCAGGGCATCACTAGAAATTGGCAGAGCATAGCTAGAAATTGGCAGAGCATAGCTAGAAATTGGCAGGCATGGCTAGAAATTGACAGTGCATAGATAGAAATTGCCAGGGCATATAGAAATTGTCAGGGCATAGCTAGAAATGGGAAGGCATGGCTAGAAATGAGCAGGCATAGCTAGAAATGGCCAGCACACATGTAGAAATGGGCAAGGCATAGCTAGAAATGGGAATTTCATAGCTAGAAATGGGCCACTCTACTGCAGATGTTGCCCAGGTAATTGATTTTGCTATCGAAAGCGCGGGATGAATGTCTGGCACATAGGCCCACCATGCTTCGTGTTACAGAGCTGTACTTTCATTAATTAAACATTCTCACATGTAAGAGTTTGGACGCATACGAGTTGAAAACAGGCTCGCCCAATGCTAACAAAGATGTAATGAATATGTCATTTTGTCATGGTAACCTTGAAATCTTTTCCACATATACACCAGATGCTAAAATTCATGTTTGTGCAGTTCATAACAAGTTAGGTACTGAATAATATACGTTGTGCTGTTACAATGGCTCCGCATAGGATCTCAGTTTGTGGGTAGGGTCTATATAGTCCTATGTTTGCCACTCAGTAGGCCCAATGCTAGACCGAGTCACGTGTTCTGTCAATAACAGCATTATAATTAATGTTATCTAAACCAATCAATGGATGAATCCAATCAAGCATATGACGTCATAATCAATTACGTTAAAAAATGCGTGGTCTACGTTATGTGGATACAGGCGAGGTCCTGTGTGACCCTCTGTGCATACCAATCACTAACTGGCTAGCCAGTTGCAGTAATTACCGTAAAAATCAGCTACCACAGAATCCAACTGTGTATCAGAAACGCACATCGTGAAAGCCTCGCCGGCAAACTAAGACTCCTTCTTGCGGCATTGGTGTGGTGGAAGCGCGTGTGGGCTATGATGCTAGGCGCTCTCGCCGGGTTGTGGGTTCGATTCCCTGTCAGTTATAAATGACGTAATTAATCCCATCATAAACACTTAATAGTACGTCAAGTTGTACGTATTGTATGTCTTTCTTATTTAATAAACATGCTGTTGAATATTTTGAAACAAATTTGACTGGGCGAAGTCAGTCAAACTTCAAATTAGTCTCAAAATATTCAACAGATTACCTGTATAGTTTTCTGGGAATTGAGATTCAACTTAGCGAGGAATTGGCAGAGCATAGATAAAACTGAATTCATCCATTATCAGGATTAGGTCATGTGACTTCAGTGTGCAGTAATAACATCACTTACACTTCAAGGTCATGCTTCTGTCTGTCCACCTCCTGTAAGATCTGCTTAAATATTGCGAACAGTTCAGGGTTAGGCGGCGGCGGCAGACGACCTCCTCCACTTGTTCCATTGCCCGAAGTGAATATTTGTGTCATCAGATTCACCATATATTGTTCTTGTTTAAATGAACCTGAGAAACCAATGTTATAAAGCATAAGATGTTTTAACTGTATTTGACTGTTTGCAAAGAGGCCCTGATGAGACGAAAATAAAATTATACTAACATTTAGAAGACTTGCCAAGAGCCTTACTGCTCACCTGGCTAACTATACACTGCAGAAATTTTTACATTACAATCTGTTCGCAATGTCAACCAACCAATGACACTAAAGAAAGTATTTAAAAAGCTACAACAAGTTATATCAGGGAAACTTATTTTCAGGATGGCTGCCTTATAATTCGCATTTGGATTAATTTCTGTAAAGATCTTCCTCCATAGCAGGCCAGAGTTATGGCAGGGAAAACTGAATTTTATTAAATCTGGATCCATTTTGAATTCAGACCAATTGATAAAGGGATCCTTCTCACACAACTAAGCTATGGAGTTATTCAACTGAACACCATATTCAAGACTATTCCCTGGTAGCCATTTTCGAATGTGCTAATAGACCAATTGTGGAAGGGATCCTTGATTTACAGTCAATTAAATTATCAGAGGTGGATTCTGTGGCATTATATGGCCATTCAGATACCGTATGGTGCAATTAAAACTTAAATAGCTCAAAATCAATCTCTCAGATTTCAAAACTATAGTTTCTAGGGTCATCGATGGATCCCGGGACAGATAGGTGGTGAGCCCAAACAAGATAAATTTAAAGCTCTGGCTATTTAACAATATTAATTAATATTCAGTTTCTAAATACTAACCAGAAATGTGGTTGCAATGCAACCATGATGTTCGACCTTACGACTTTGCAATGAACTATGAAGCTTGACTTCAAACAAAATAGATATAGAAGGCCTTATCAACAAGAGGCCAAAGAGCCTATAACGCTTACCTGGACCATTAGCATTTGAACAATTTGCATTTAAATACCGAGAGAAATGATGATAATCCAAGATGGCCACCAAAGAAATTGACCAATCAAAACTCTTGTTTGATATGTTGAAGCCTACCGCTATAGGATTGTCAGCCAAGTTTCGTTGAAATTGTCTCACTAATTAAGGGGTAGCGTTTTAAATGGCTGGAAAGTTTAAAAAAAATTCAAATGGCCACCAAAAAATCGATCAAATTTAGATAAAATCCACCAAACGGTTATAGAAAATATGCATGTTGACAATTTCCGCTGAATTTTTCATAAAACATGATTTTCGCCAAAAAGAATTGCCCCATTCAAATTCTGAATATGTGTTCTGGAGCCTACCGTGATAGGGTAGGGTTGAAATTTGCACAACGGTTAATGAGTAGCGTTTTGACAATTTCGGGTAAATTTTTCATAAAATCATATTTCCACACAAATAAATTGACGAATCAAAATTCCCTATACATGTTCTGAAACCGAAAGCATTAGTCTCCTTCCAACCAAATTACGTTGAAATCCGCCAAGCGGTTAATGAGGGGTAGTGTTTCGACAATTCCGGTAAATTTCTTAAAATGTAAGATTTTAACCTAAATAATTTACCAATCAAAATTCTGTTATGAGTAACCAAGCCTGAGATATAAACAGAAAAGTCGAGCTAAGCGGAAAATGTTAATGTTGAAAAACAATATGATTAACCAAACATGAGATATAAACAAAAGAGTCGAGGTAAATGGAAAATGTTACGGTTGAAAAAATACGGTTTTTACCACGGTCAGTGGCCTTGACATTTGACCTTTTGATCCCAAGGCCATCGTGAGATGCCGTATAATTATTAGGAAGCATGTACCCAAGTTTGGGTCCAGTAATTAAGCAAACCTGAGAAGCTAAACGTAAATTGGACGACGCCGCCACCGCCGCCACCAGCACCGCCGCCGGACGACGTGACATCCAAAGTAATATCTGCACCAGAAAATGTTTGCCTCCACACCCACACCATGCACACCACCGTGGCCCTCGCCCAAACAGCCCATTACACCCGGCAGACATGACTAGCAACAATTCACTAAGAGCTAGCAACAATGCTGCACTCACTCCAAACCGCAAATACTATGATGATAATTTCAGTTCTAATTGTATTTCACTGTCTGTGAGCCAGGGGCATATGGATGATCTTCCAGTCGTCCTCGAAATAACCACAAAACAAACAACATGCCATTAGTTTTAGCGAAGTTTAAATTAACATGTAGCATACCTGCATATTTGGCGAGTAGTTGTACGGTATCGCGTGCCGACTGTCGTACAAAACTGGTATAGACCGATTGAAGTAAAGACACAAATGTGGCGAAATACGTTTGGAACCTGGCCAGTATCCCGTTGAACACGGGAGATTGATACAGGCTACCTGGAATCGTTGCCAAGTAGTACATCACGCTATCTACCGCGAAACGTGTGTTAAAACTATAATAATAACAATAATAACAATGACAATAGCAATAGCAATAGCAATAGCAATAATATATATATATATATATATATATATATATATATATATATATATATATATATATATATATATATATATATATATATATATATATATAGCCGCAAGCGGCGATGCATCAGGGAGGGGGGGGGGGGGCTGGGGGTGGAATAGGCTCTTAGATTTGATCAAGTTGGATTAATGCTGCCAATTTTATTGAATCCTGTGAGAAGGTTACAGTAGGAATCTTCTTATCCGTCCAGTCCACCCACCATTGAATGTGGTTTTGAAAAATGAACAATCGTATGTCAACAATGGCAGTAAACATAATATAAATGAAATCGGCCCAGTTCTTCTTGAGAAGACGACAATTCAATTCTCCAATTGCTTTAGTATTGGCAATTTTGGCGGGGAAACGATCCAAGATGGCCGCCAACCCGTTCGTCCCACAGTATTGAAAATGGCAAATTTAGAATCAGAAGACCCAGAAACCTATGTAAAACCAATTTCGGTTTCAAATTTCAACAAATAAAAAAATTCAAAATGACCGCCAATCATGCTGAATTTTGATTGGTCGATGGCGGCCATGATTTTTGACGTCTCAATTTCACCGAAGTTTTTGGCCAATCAAATACCCTTGAACCAACTTGGTTCAGCGGATGCCCTAGATGATATTTCATGAGTTTTGAATCAATCCGCCAAGTGCTTTCGGAGGAGATTTTTAAATACGTTTCTCGAAATACTACAAAAACCAAAATGGCCACCGGCCTAATAGGCCGACCAGAGTTGTTTGAACAAAATCAGGTCTCTATTACCTAACGATGCTTCCTGCAAAATATAATTGAAATCCACCCAGAGGTTTCCAAGAAGGAATTTAAAATTTCCCATTGCTTTACTATGGGGGAATTTGGCGGGGAAACGATCCAAGATGGTCGCAAAACCGTTCGTCCGACAGTATTAAAAATGGCATATTTGGAATCAGAAGACCCAAAAACCTATGTAAAACCAATTTCGGCTTCAAATTTCAACAAATAAAAAAATTCAAAATGGCCGCCAATCACGCTGCATATTGATTGGTCGATGGCGGCCAGGTTTTTTGACGTATCAATTTCTCTTGAACAAACTAATGTGGCTCAATCCCTAATCATATCAGTCAAATTTCGGCCCGATCCGTTCATTCAAGATGGCCACTCAAGTTTTCGGTCAATCAAATTCCCTTGAACAAACTTGGTTCAGCCGATGCCCTAGATGGTATTTCATGACTTTTGAATCAATCCGCCCCGCCAAGTGGTTTCGGAGATTTTAAAAACGTTTCCCGAAATACTACAAAATCCAAAATGGCCGCCGGCCTAATAGGCCAACCAGCGTTGTTTCAACAAAATCAAATTTCTATCACCTAACGATGCTTCCTGCAAAATATAATTGGAATCCATCCAGTGGTTTCCGAGGAGAAGGCGAATCCAAGATGGCAGCCAAACCGTCGATTGAACAAATTCGAAAATGCCAGATTTGAATGACCCCCAAAACCAATATATGACTAATTTGGGCTTAAAATTCCATCAAATAAAAAATTCAATATTTCTACCAGATGGCTTGATTCTGATTGGTCCATACACAAATCCGGTTTTTTTCGAGCTATTGACTTTTCTTTAACAAACTTTTATGAGACCCACTCTTCGATGATTTTCACCAAATTTCAGCTCATTCCCTTCTGTGGTTCTGGAGAAAAAAAATTTAAAATGCGGGAAAATCCAAGATGGCCGCCAACCTATCTAGAAAATCATATCCATTAACACGTACACAGTTTGCTCTAATAAGGCCCTCTTGCCATGCAAATCTTGAATTTCATCGGCATTTTTGTCTTTGCGCTATTCGCGAACAAACAAGAGCACGGAATAAAAAAATAATAATAATAAACAGAACGAAAACAATAGGGTGCCAAGCACCAGCTTGGCCCCCTAGTAATAAGTCATCCTATGAAGTGTCAAAGCAACCCGTTAAATGGTTAAAGAGTTATCATCCGGAAACCAATTTTCAAGATGGCCGTAGGTGACTGGCGACCATAATGGATTTCGGTTTATCATAAATTTCTTTAGTTTCTTCACCAGACGTAGTCCAACCACCTTAGGAAATGATCCGTTAAATGGTAACGGTGATATTATCCACAACCCAATTTCAAGATGGCAGCCTGTGCCTGCCGGCCATCTTGGAGTTCGGATCATCGTCAATTTCTATACGTTTCTTCTTCAGACGTAGTCCATCCACCATATAATGTTTCAAAGTGATCTGATAAACGGGAATGAGGTTATCATCGAGAAACCAATATTCAAGATGGCTGATGCTGGCTGACGGCCATCTTGAATTTAGCTTCATCATCAATTTTGCTATGTTTTCTCTCCAGACCTAGTCCAAACACCCTACGAAATTTCAAAGCAATCCAATAAACGAGAACAGTGTTACCATCCGAAAACCAATTTTCAAGATGGTCGGTGTTGGCTGGCGGCCATCTTGGATTTCGGATCATTGTCAATTTCAATAGGTTTCTTCCTAGAGCCAGTCCAACCATGCTGTGAAGTTTCAAAGCGATCTGATACACGGTAACAGAGTTATCATCTGGAAACCAATTTTCACGATGGCCACCGGTGGTTAGCAGTCATCTTGGAATTCGGATCATCATCGATTTTGATAGATTTCTTCCTCCGACCTAGTGCAACCAACCTATTAGGTTTCAAAGTGATCCGATAGATGGTAACAGAGTTATCCGGAAAACAATTTTCAAGATGTCCGCCAATGGCTGGCGGCTATCTGGAAATTTCGATCATCGTCGCTTTCGATAAGTTTCTTCCCGAGACCTAGTCCAACCACCCTATGAAGTTTCAAATGCGATCGAATAAATAGTAACAGAGTTATCATCCGGAAACGAATTTTCAATTAATCAGTGGTAACCGGGGCCCGTCCTGGATTTCGGATCATCGTCGATTTCGATAGACCTAGGCCAACCACCCTATCAAGTTTCAAAGTGATCCGGCAAATGGTAACAGAGTTCTCATCCAGAAACCAATATACCCACCCACCCGCCCGCAACGCGCCATCACATAATACCCAAAAAAATTATTTGCTGGTGTATAATAATAATAATAATAATAATAATAATAATAATAATAACAAGAGGCCCAAGGGCCTGTGACGCTCACCTGCACTATTAGCATTTCAACCATGCTTATTTAAATAAATGATTTCAGAAAATCCAAGATGATCGCGAAAGAAATCGACCAATCAAAATTCTCGTTTGGTATGTTGAAGTCTACCACCATAAGATCATTCCACATAAGTTTCGGTAAAATAGGGACAATTTTTACCTATTAGCATTTTAAATGGTTATGGAAAATTTTCAAAAAATTCACGATTGCCACCAAAGAAGCGACCAACCAAAATTCTGAATATAAGTTCTAGAGCCAACGACTATAGAATACTTTGGATAGCATCTACCAAACAGCTAAGGAGAAACGTTTTGACAATTTCCTCTAAATTTGTCATAATAACTAAGATTTTCCCCTAGAAAATCAAAATTCTGAATAGAAGTTATGCCGCCTACCCAAATAAGGTCCATCCAGCCAACTAGGGTTGAAATCCTGCAAGCGTTTAATCAAGAGTAGCGTTCTGACAATTTCCAGCAAATTTTTCACAATAGCTCAGATTTTCACCCAAAAATTTACCAATCAAAATTCAATATGCAGGTTCTGAAGCCTCAACCTATAAGGTCCTCCCAGCCAAATCAGGTTGAAATCCACCAAGCTTTTAATAAGCGATTTGAAAATTTCTAGTACATTTTTCATAAAATCTAATATTTTCACCTAAAAATTTGACAAATCAAAATTCTCAATAGACAATATAGAGCATATCACCATCAAATTCTTACAACTAAATTTTGTTGAAATTGGTCGAATTGTAAAGAGAAGCAATTTGACAATTTCCAGTACATTTTTCATCAAATCTAAGATTTTCATCCAGAAAATTGATCAATCAAAATTCTGAATGGATGTTCTTGAGCCTATGGCCATAGGATCTTTTCGGCCAAATTTGGTTAAACCCTGTCAAGATGAAGCAATTTTACAATTCTTAGTACATTTAAAATAAAATCTAAGATTTAACACCAAAAGATTGGTGAATCAAAATTCGGTATGGAATTTCTAGACCTTTCAATGCCAAGGTGAGTGTGTCATGCCATCTCATTATAAGTAGTGATGTGTCCCCCGTATGCTTAACCAAAACATGAGACATAAACTGTTAAGTTGAGCTAAATGCACAAAGTTAGGTTTGATAAAAACTAAGTGTTAGCAAGGACACAGTGACCATGACCTTTGACATTTTGACACCAAGCTGCAATGTATCATTCTCACCTATGATAAAGAAGCATGTGCCAAACTTACTTTGCAATAATATTAATCGCGATATCAGTATAACTCATGTCGGAATTTTTGTAACTGATATCTCAGATCATTTACCTATATTTCTCCTAGAAAAGCAACAAACATACCAGAAACAATTCAAGCAGGACAAATTTTAATGCAGCGATTACTGTCAGGTTAACATTGAAACATTCAAAAGGTCTATGTCAGAGGTCGATTGGAGCATAGTAATAGACATTCAGTCTTGTAAGCATGGCTACAACAAATTTCATGACATCTGCACGACTATTTTTTAACAAAGCTTTCCAATGAAAGAAAGTAAACAATATAAGCACAACCCAACTAAACCTTGGCTTACGAATGGATTAATAGCTGCCTGTCATACAAAGCATCAGCTTTACTTAACATTTATCAAGTGTCAAACTAAATACAAAGAAATTCAGTTTTAAAAATATAGAAATAAATTAGACCAAATAATAAAAAACAGCTAAGAAAGCATTATCACAAGAAATTTGAACAGTCTAAAAATGACGTAAAAGAAACATGGAAAACCATTAAATCACTTTTAAATCAGACCAATACAGCACAACAGATACAATTTCCTCACAAGAATAAGGTCATTACAGATAAATTCGAAATTGCCAATGGATTTAATGCTTATTTCGTAAATATAGGGCCAGAACTTTCGAACAAAATCCAATCAACATCCAAGAAAAAATTCTCTGATTACCTTACATGCAGCTATTAATCATCATTCTTCGTCAACCCTACTAACACTGAAGAGATCTTTAACATTCTAAATACACTCAACCTAGCCAAAAGTGTCGGAATCGATGGTTTTAAGTGGCGCATTTATAAAACCTGTTTTATCGATATCCTTATCCCACTCAGCCACATTTGCAACTTATCCCTAGCACAAGGCATTTTCCCATCAAAACTAAAAATAGCACGTGTTACACCAATTTATAAAGCCAAGGATTCTACTAACTTCTCAAACTACAGGCCGGTCTCCATACTTCCACTTTTCTCCAAGTTACTAGAGCGCCTTATGTGCAATCGACTTCCAAATTACCTGGACAAAATGTCAATTTTATACAAATCACAATATGGATTTCGTGAGAAACATTCAACAATGCATGCAATAGCCGAAATGACAGAAAAAATTATTGAATCACTGGAAAAAACCCAAAGTATACTAGGCATCTTCTTGGACCTTTCAAAAGCTTTCAACACCATCAACCACCAGATCTTAATAGAAAAGCTTGCCTATTATGGTACAAGAGGCAGTGCGCTCACCTGGTTTCAGAACTACTTAAGTAAAAGAACACAATGCGTACAATATAATTAACTTGCTGTGTTCCTCAGGGATATATTCTTGGCCCTCTGCTATTCCTTCTTTACATGACTGATCTGCCTAACATATGCAAGCACATGTCATTAATACTGTTTGCTGATGACAAATGCTTTTTGCTGCGATGACAACATAGATACCTTATACAAAAAAGCAAATAAGGAAATGGAAGAAATTACTAACTGGTTTTCAATAGACAAATTATCGTTGAATGTTGACAAAACAAATTATATGTTATTTACAAATCTCAAACTAAAAAAAGATGAAATTTAAAAAATCTACATAAACAAAAAAGAAATTGAGGAGGCCCCATTTGCCAAATTTTTGGTGTATATTTGGATAAACATTTGACCTGGGCCAAACAAATCGAGACGGTAGCAGCAAAGGTGGCAAGAGGCATAGGTGTCATACAAAGACTAAAGACCTTACATGACACCAGCTACAATTAAAACTCTATACTGCACCATTGTTCTTCCTCATCTCACCTACTGTAACGCTACCTGGACGAATACACACAAAAGCAACCTAACAAAACTACAAAGCCTACAAAAGAGGGCACTAAAACTCTTTTCTAAACCAGCAAAGGGCCAGAATATATTCAAGTCAGAACAGCTGCTAAAACTATTGGATGTATACCATTGTAAAGGAGTTTCACCACAATACGTTACCACAATCCATAGCCTCCAATTTCACACTAAGCACCGACATCCACAAACACAACACTAGGGCAAAACACAATCTACATGCTCAATTTACACGAACAGAAATAGGAAAAAGGCTTATTACAATAGCAGCCACAAAACTATGGAACAGCACCAGTACAAAAATACGCTATAGTATACTAAAACAGAAATCCTTTAAGAAGATTGCAAGGGAATCTATGATCGACAAATACTAAATTAATGTATTTATACCTGATGGTCACAGATTCTCTGCTAATTAAATAATACAAACCTAAGACATCCCACCAGCACCACCACTATAGATAAACTAACATAACCTAATAATTGACGTAGGAAGTCTAAACATAAACAGACTTTACAGTTTACTTTCACTACTACTACACTTAAATAGCCCACACACGATCAATGCATTTGTCGATTCTTAACAACTCCAACTATCTCAACTTCATATTACAGTGATGAGCTCTACCCTGCCTCCCCCCACCCACCCACCCTCAGTAGCATACAAATGTCCTATATAATAATAAACCACTCCAAACTAAATTTAAATAAAATGAGATAATGATGTAACTAGGGAGTATATGTATAATATATGTTTAATTAAGTCAGTAACTATGTATGTATGTGTGTATGTAAATATGAATGCCATAAATATGTGTTTGAATGCTGTGTGTTTTATGTTTGTGCACATAGTGGCATATGTCCATATAAATATCAAAATAGGGACAGCCCTACCCACCCACCGCTTAATGGAAGATATATATATCTTCCATTAAGCGGTGGGTGGGTAGGGTTGTCCCTGTTTTGATATTTACATGGACATATGCCACTGTTTTTAGAGATATCAGGGTATGTTTTGTGGAGTCCAGACATGAACTTTGATATATGTCATATATACATGTCTCTGAGACATGTATATATGACATATATCAAAGTTCATGTCTGGACTCCACAAAACATACCCTGATATCTCTAAAAACAGTGATTTTAACCAAATTATATGTATTTGAACCATTTTGGACCTTCATGTTCCTAGCTTAGACTCCCAATAGCATTACCCAGGAAGTCCCAGACCTCCTGTATTTAGAAGAAGTTGGTTGAA
>CM067370.1:121798302-121848739 GCA_034401795.1 Chaetoderma sp. LZ-2023a | reverse complement strand
CGCATGACACGTGTGTTATCTATCTATATCTATCTATCTATCTATATCTATCTATCTATATCTATATATCTATATCTATATATATATATATCTATATATATATATCTATATATATATATCTATATATATATATCTATATATATATATATCTATATATATATATATCTATATATATATATATCTATATATATATATCTATATATATATATCTATATATATATATCTATATATATATCTATATATATATCTATATATATATCTATATATATATATATATATATATATATATATATATATATATATATATATATATATATCTATATATATCTATATATATCTCTATATATATCTATATATATCTCTATATATATCTATATATATATCTATATATATATATATATATATATATATATATATATATATATATATATATCTATATATCTATATATCTATATATATATATATCTATATATATCTATATATATCTATATATATCTATATATATATATCTATATATATCTATATATATATATATATATATATATATATATATATATATATATATATATATATATATATATATATATATATCTATATATATATATATATATATATATATATATATATATATATATATATCTATATATATATATATATCTATATATATATATATCTATATATCTATCTATATATATATATATATATATATATATATATATATATATATATATATATATATATATCTATCTATATCTATATATATCTATATATATATATATATATATATATATATATCTATATAAATATATATCTATATATATATATATCTATATATATATATCTATATATATATATATATATATATATATATATATATATATATATATATATATATATATATATATATATATATATATATATATATATATCTATATATCTATATATATATATATATCTATATATCTATATATATTAATGTGGTATTCATGTGGTCAAAGTAATATGGTTACAAAGGCCATTACCCTAAGAACAACATATGGGTATGTCTATTTAAAATAAAAGCTGCATGTCCAGAATGTCACAACTTGCACTAGGCTATTCCATGCGTGTACTGAGATGTCGTCGCATATTTCTCTAAATGAGAGGAACACTAATATTTCATTCTCAGTATATGTATGGACTAACCTGATAACGACCAAACAATGCATGAATTATATTAACCCTTTCAATAATCAAACTGATATTTGCATTGATCTTGAGGAATGTTCTTTTGAAAGTAGAAAAACCTGTTTTTCAAAGTTTTATGACTGGGTCGATAACCTAGGCCGTCATTCTAGTGACACAAAAAAATCCTTTTGGTCCACAAATGGACATTTTCTCAGGAAATTTTTTAGCTTTTCTTGGGCATTCAAGTGTTAATTATTATTATTATTATTATTATTATTATTATTATTATTATTTGGTTGAGATCCTTCGTGCACACCACCCAGTTGCCTTGAAATTTACATTGCTGCATTCTAGGTTATTGTAGAATATTTTGAGACCAATTCTACTGGATCCTGCTGCTTCTTATGACACTAACAGCTCCTAGTCAAATAAGTTAGAAAATATTCAACATAATGTTTATTACATTGGAATTGATTTTTTATCAAGATGTAGAGTTGGTCATATTGTGTGATGGTGCTTGTCGCTCCCCCCCCCCCCCCCCACCCCCCACCCCCCCCCCCCCCCCCACCCCCACCCCCCCCCCCCCACCCCACCCCCACCCCACCCACCCCCACCCACCAAACCGCGCCCCCAACCCCACCCTGTTCCTACACATATGCAGGATTAATGTGGTGTAGCGCATATCGGCCAGACAGGTACGGACCGTCCCAGCTAGGCTGGGTACGGACCGTCCCAGCTAGGCTGAGTACGGGACGACTATTCTGGGTATGTTCCAAGCACGCCCCCTGGGTAAGATAGTACGTGTGTATAAAGCCCTATGAGAGGTTTCGTTAAGTTTGTAAGAATGTGTAGCGCGCATGCGCGCGTCAGAGCTTCCCTGACAACACGTGTCAGTATTGGAAGAGAGTGTATGCTTATAGTGTACCGAGTTGGTACTGGTGATTTCTTTAAATCACCCCATTCTTGTCTTTCTTGCTACCAATCAGGAACAAAATGAAACGAGGAATACAAAACTTTTTACCATTTTAAAATCGTTAAATGGCTCACTTAAATTATTTTTAAAATATTGCTTGAAAGTCGTAATCGCGTGTATGTATTAAATGAACGGGGAATGCGCTGATCATGTGATCGCCACGTCACCTTTTCTAGTTACACGCTGATTGGCTACTGCTCGCCCGCTGATTGGCTGGAGCGTCATGCCTCGTGACGAGTAGTATAAAAGGAGCCAAAAATCCAGAATCTAGAGCACTTCGGCGAGGAAACCGACACGACAGCAAGGTTGCTGGACCAGCGCAGTGCTAGACGTGGGCTAACTGCTAACTGGTACCTACACCACAACAGTGCCCTTCGGAATTCAGATCTCCTGCGCCGGTGAGTAACCTTGGATCCGCAACCACCAATTTTGGAAGCTCTTGGACGGCCATCCGAGGGCAAATAAATTAAATTTTCCTTTCCGGAACACTCACATAGGAGCCCTCCTTGCGGATGGGCCTTGGTGGGCCCGATGTGAATTCTACAGGATATAGAGCCGACGTGATTCTTGGTGGATAGCTCGCCAAATCTTCCGGATCATGCTGAAAAGTGGTATCAAACTTCCGCGCAGCATGTCGTGTGTTTTAATTAACTTTTAGACCACAGTCTGGTGGGACTCTGCCCGGTGTGTCGCAATAGCTATGTGATGTATCCCGCATGGTGCACCCAGTTATGTACATGCATATTTAATTACCACCGTATCCTT
Organism: Chaetoderma sp. LZ-2023a; assembly: GCA_034401795.1. Classification (NCBI taxonomy): domain Eukaryota; kingdom Metazoa; phylum Mollusca; class Caudofoveata; order Chaetodermatida; family Chaetodermatidae; genus Chaetoderma; species Chaetoderma sp. LZ-2023a. The sequence goes on along the minus strand of CM067370.1, from coordinate 121,845,834 downwards.
CTATGGTACGGGCAACTTTCAAACTACAACACTGGACGGACACTTTCCAATTTACTGTAAATTTATATATCAGTTATTCTGACTATCTAATGGACATCTTTCCATAGCTGTTCTCCTTCACCATCTTGAGTGAGCCGCATCAACAGTCTGCTTGCAGAAATATTCCCTGCAACTTCGGAATCGTGCCACCTCGTGCTACTCAACTATAGCGTATCATTTCCCATGATTTTTAACTCTTACTGCACCGATGATCAAGTAACTATACTATTGTGCTATTCATTATTTCCGTAATAGGTACTGATGACCAATAGGTACCTTCCCGATCTTAAGACTGCATTTCTATATTTTCTGTTTCATACTGAATATAGTATCTTCATTTCCGTGTGCTTACAACTAACGAGCACCGTAAGGTCCTATGACCTGATATACTGTTAGCACTGTACTGGTTACTTATGTATATGGCAAGTAGCCATCCTAGTTATTTCGTTTTGTTTATATAAAAACTCTAGGACGCAGTACGCTAGGCTATACTATACAGCAACATTATATCCGCATCACTATTCCCCCATTAATTTTACACTGAGGTCACTGATCATGCTCACATTGCTCGAACCTAACATGTGACCAACTAAACCTGGCTATTCTAGCTCGATAGGATAGGTTTAAAGTAGCTAGGGACAATCTCTCCATAAGAGACATTGTGTACGCCTCTTTTACAGATGTTGCGGATATGTAACACCGCACTTCAGCTAGATTGTATAAATTCCGTAACACATGGGTGACGGATGAGACGCAGATCTCCATCCAACTCGATATGGTTACTGGGTGCGGTCTTAGAACCCACCACGCCCTCACGGAAAGGTCACTAGCGATGGATATCTGTCTCTGACTTCCCACCATAAATACTATTGCGCTTTCCAAATTGTTTATGTGAACGGTAAATTGCCCTAGTGATGTTATATGTGGTTATGGTGCAAGGGTGACTGGATCGTCATATGATTCAGGAGCTGTCGCTCCGTAACATGTATGCACGCTGTCTTGCTGAGGGAGATACTACGTGAGGCCACCTTTAGGAAGCTGAGCATCTTCGCCAGTTAGACGTATGTGTCAATAGATAGGTAGGAATCCCTGCCACTTGCGGGCAAAGCTTGGAAACGTATCTAACAACTAAAGGGTATGTTAGACTTTAGCAGAAGGCCAGCATAAATAAAAGCGGCAACTATCAATGCAGTATCATTGGACCTACATAAGACAGTGACCAATGAATTCTTCGGAAGTAATCCGACCCGTCTTCACGTAAACCAGCGTGCATCGCATTAATTATAGTTTCACTAGGATTGACCACTGCACATAGCTTTTTGTTTGACCAAAAGAGTGCCCCTTTTTGCCAGCTCTTTTCCTCTGCTTCGGCATTGAAGGCATTTTCCTGTGATAGAGGCCCACGCCAAGCATTTTCCTCTCGCAACAATAGTATTTTGTAAGTGTTAGGGGTATATTTGGTTTATAGTAAACTACTCAAGTAGCCTCGTTGCGATGCTCCCTTGCGGGGATACCTCTGCGGATTTACGAATCTGTGAGGTACCTTCGGCGAGCCCACGTAGAAAGAACACCAGTTGGTTCTATGTACTGTATTATTTTTGCTCATTCACTAGCAAACGAGTACCATCGTTTGTACAGTTGTTATTCTTTTAATTATTATCATCATGTCTAGACTTTTAAACTAGTTAATGGACCGACATACCGGTGACACGAACAGTTGGGATGAGACCGTGAGGTTCAATCTCGGTGGCAATGGTGATCATTCCACTGGCTCCAGAAGCCGGTCTTTGTACCTTCTGGAGAGACGTGATACAGGATCCGTAACCCTGAGAACTGTAGCTAACCAGCCGTCCCGCACATCCTGTACATGTGGTGCAATGGAGTGGATCAATATAGCAGATCAGCGTGTACTCCCCCCCCCCGCGAGCTAGCATATTGCCCATAGTTATTTTCCCCTAAAAACATGAAATTCATTGAAAATATAGTTTTCAGGGAACTACTAGAAAATATCTCGACACATTTAGATCAAATTTCAATTGGTATATGGATATAAGCATCTGACAAAACATCAGATATATCAGTTCTAATCATGTTTCAGCAAAATGGGATTTCCAGATGTGTGATGAGTATGACACCTATTGCGGTTAATATTTTGAAGCTACATATCTCCATTCAAATTATTTTAAAATATTCAAGATATTATTCCTTAAAGATGCATATTCACACTAAAATGCTTTAAAATAAGTTCCATTTTAATAAATTTAAAGGATTAAATTGTGTGACTACACGTAATGAAACAAAATAAGTCTTAGAATTCCAAAAATTTAAATTGTGAAATTGAATTAGCAACATGATTCAATTTCACAACCAAATTTAAAAAAATCCATTTATATGTTATGAAATCACCGTATGTTATGTCATAGATTTATTTTGTATTACTTTGAGCTACACTATTTAAGCCTCCAAGAATATTCGATTCTAACAATTTATTTTCAAGCATTTTTGTGTTAAGATGCATCTTTAAGCTGTGAAGAATGTGTAGCTGATGTGCAAAGATAAAATAGTTAAGTGATCACTTATGTTTTTGGTCAGCTATGGCAGTCATTGACAGAGTAAAATTCTGAGATGGACTTCGTAATAGACTACTTACTGAAGGTTTACTACTGGAATGACTGGCTCTTTTATCCAGCCAGTTGTTCATGTGGTAGATTTTCAAAAAATAGTATCTTAGCCTGCAAATGGACATCTCTCAAGATCACACAAGTTAATTTTTTTACTTGCTTGATAATTAAATGGTTAAGATGTGCAAACCCATGACCCTGAAACCTATGATGTAACTTTATTTAAGCTATCTATCTGGATGAAAATGGTTTGTGAACGTGGGAGCAAATGATAGAGCATTAAATGTTTTGGCAATGTGTACGCTTAGAGTCGTCTCTGCATATTCCTCAAGATAGCATTTCACTGCTAGGGAAGTTAACTTTGGCTATCTCAAGACAATTGGGAGCCTGTCGACGATTATCTCCCTTTTGACATAATGAAAAAGCTATCGTGCACGTCATCCTTATCTGTAAGTAGTATTCTTACATTTTGTAAAAAATCTATTTGATGAATCCTAACGTCCATACTACCAGGTGATGCAACTATCTGCAGTTATTTGCAGATATCTGAATCATTAAAATCAGCGCAGTGACATGTGCAATATCAGCATTCTATCAGAACATCACCACCACCAGTCATATGGAAAAATACCACACATATCGATGGGGAATGCCTAAAATAATGCGAGATGGTATATTGTGACGTAAACGATGATGTCATATGGCATCACAAAGGCACTGCTGGATGATTTTATCACACGTAGGAGGTGCAAAAATAGTTTCAATATGTCCGCTCTGTTAGAGTGCTCTGGGACAAAAGTATTCTATACGGAACGATAATGTTTGCTAAGAAAATGTGTCCCTACATCCTTTGCGTGACACGCTTATGACATAATGAATGCTTATGTGACGTATGACGTTGTTTCGCGTGCAATTATGTCACAGATTGAAAACATGTTTTGCTTTTCATGAGTCACCTCCAAACATGTTTCGTGAAATAGCAGAGCACTCTAACAAGGTTTCCGCCTCGCTAATCTAGCAGAGCGCTCTGGTGCGTTTTCCCTATGCAATGCAAGGCGGCTTTGGCCAATCCAGTTAGAATTTATTTCACTGAGGTATATTCCGAAGACGTAGTCCAAAGAAACTGATCTGACAAATGTTGTTGCAGTTTTAGTGGAGAAACCACCCTGCTTCTCGGCAGCCAACATGCCCACAAGCCCAGGCAGACGCCGCAATCGAGTAATAAACTCATCAGATTTAGCATGGTATGTCAATAATAACTAGAAAGAGCCGATCAACTAAATCCTCACGCTTTCACTAACTTTTGAGGTTCTGCACCACGGCCTCTCAGGCCCCACCCAACACCACCCTGGGGGCGGGGCCTAATGTAAACATCTATGATATGAGCAATTCACATGGCAAATTTGTTTGATTTCCCCAACTTTGCCGTGCCATGATAAACGACGAATATAGGATCGAAACTAAAACATAGGGCAGTAAAACTTATTTCCAGTTTCTACAGAAAGACTGCAATTCACCTTTCCAGAGTACCCACCCATCATATGACGTCATAATGAATGAGGTCATGAATGACGTCGATAAGTACGTCACAAACGCATATTTGAAGACGGGCTATGCGTTGTTGTACAAATTGTACAAATCCACACCTGGCTCAAGGGTGATATCATGAAATATGTGTCTAATATGGGAGATGTTGCCTCTTTATCACAGCATCTAAGACATAAATATGTTTATATGCTTTAAAAAAAAGGGGATAAAATGTATTTATCTATCAAGGATAAGGAGGGGTGGGGATGGAGTTTAAAAAAATGTTGCCCCTGAAACGCGAAGGGGACAGCCAATTTTCGCGGTGAGGGGGGGGGGGGCATATTTACAAATTATGGATGCATACGCAATAATCTGTCTAAGCACAAGCAACTAGAATACTAAATTGTGGGAAAATAAATATTGATATGGATTTTAAAGGCCCTTCCTCCTCTTCAACCTCCTTGCAATGGAAAATGGAACCCAAGATGTCACTCATTGTCATGATTGTAGTTAAACCTAATTTATATATACTTCATTTGCTTCCATGGTCAAAATTGCAGGAACTGAGCATTTAAGTAACACACCTCGTACAAGATCAAGTCTATGTCATGTAGTTGTTTCTTCTCTATTTTTGAATGAATTGAAACCTAATTAATGGGTTCTCATTGGGATACATTGTTGGATTTGTTGAATGGGTCACATTCTTAACAAAATAATTGCTATCTTACAATATTGTGTATTTTGACACTGAGATACTCGACCCACTCCTAGATTCCCAACAACTGTAGAACCTTTATTACACTAATGTCAAGATGTTAATCCTTCTGGCAGTGGCTGGTTTAAATATGCCAATAATCTTGTGATGGCTTGAACAGTGTAATAATAAATATAATCTAGCTTTTGCGATTTTGTAAGACCTGGTCATAATGCTATAACCGTGGGCGATGCTTCAATGGCCAATAACACCGCATTTAACCATTTCCGCTTTTCTATCACAGGGCCATGGTCAGCTTCAAAATAATATCACTTAGATTCATTGTGGTAGTATTGAGAAAATCCGTAAATCTGATAAACCGTATATTTACTTTTGTAATGTGCTGCACTTATTGAGGTATGGGGACTTCATATGGGAAAGGGTTAAACGTCCACTTCTTTTCAAATGATTGATCATGCAATGAAGAGGGCAGGGTTATGCTAGTTGCATGGTCAGTTCAATACTACCATACGAATTCCACGATGCAACTGAGGCCACCACATTTGGGAATAAGTGATGATAACGTCTTGGTTAACCAGCCAACTGTTTCAAACTATCATGGCTATTTCAGCTAATTCACATTAGAAACAGAGTTTTGAAATAAGTGTACCAGTTACTCATAAATGGCAAGTTACCAGTCACAGCAGTGCAGTACCAGGTACTAAGTTGTTCGCTCAAAAATCATTTTGGATTCTAGAAATATAATATAAAGTAGCATTCCACCCATATCTATTTAATGGATAATTCACCTTTCCAGAGTACCAACCCATCATATGACGTCATAATGAACTGCGTGATGTATACAATGACGTCATGAATGACGTCGATAAGTACGTCACGAACGCATATTTGAAGACGGTCTATGCGTTGTTGTACAAATTGTTTGATTTTACTATTTAATACATATTCTGTTGAATATTTTGAAACTAATTTGACTGGGCGCTGTTGCTACCATAGGCATCAACAGTACCCAGTCAAATTAGTTACAAAATATTCAACAGCTTCCCTGTATAGTTTTCAGGAAATTGATAGCTAGGGCATTCGGGGATCGATCAATCCCAATACGGCGAGGTGTGGGTGGAGCTTAGCTAGTGACCGGATGGGCATAGTAAAAAATGGAAAGGTCCATTATGTTAACTGCAGCTAAATTGTACCTAGTGCTCAACATCTAAATATGATTTCTAAAGAAAACAACTGGGTTTTCGACAAAAAGTAGATAAAAGCCGAATTTCTTATGAGTGACTCTGTCCCTCCGCGACAATATGTCCCCTCCACGACAATAAGTTCACTTATAATAGGTTCTTTTATTTATATATTTCAGAAGTAATGGGGTCCAGACCATCTTGGCCCAAGCTATAATAGAATTACTAGTTTCATTTAAAGATGTTTAGATATAACAAAATGAGGGGAAAAATAATTACAAAAATGTCACGGAGGGGACATTTGCAGCATGCTTTGTACAACATTCAAGTTGGTCATTCCTAGTCATTTCCTGAAACAATTTCAAATCATGTGCTATATCATACTAGTAACCTAGGACTTGCAATCTATCAATAACTAAAGGCTGTATCCTCCTTTGCTAATGCATAGGAGTTGAAAATGTATGATAAATCTGTCCCTTCCGCGTCAAAGAAAATGAACAACAAATACTAGTAAATGAAATCTTTGAAACGAAAGAGGTGAAATACTTTAAATATACTTACTGATATGGAAAATATAGACATTCTGCTTTATAAAGACAAAGAAATTTAGACTAACGAGGAATTTTGAAAAATCTGTATTATGGTGTTTACCGTGGAATTTCCCAGCTACAACTGGCTTCATCCATTATACTTACAAAGACTAAGGTTAACTTGAAGTCTATCGATACACCTACCTGTAAGCATGAATTTTGACCATTTGACTCATCTGTTCTTGGCTAGCATAGAGTGGCAATGGCTTGTAACATGACAATGATAAAACTACTTACTCTCGGACCATCCCGTCAATGTACGTGGCGTAATAGCTTACTAGCTGCTGCCCATTCAAGCAGTCCAAGACACCACTATTTACCATGGAGAGAATGACGTCAAGAATTTGGCGAGTGGCGTCATTAATATCAATGCCATGCATCGAGTGCTCGGCGATGTTCAAGATACGGATCACGCGGGCTCTTAACGCTGCGAATGTTGGTATCATCTCTGCAAGAAGAAAGCATCTGGGTTGAATTATGTTAACAATGGACCTTACCATTTCTAGCTATGCCCCTCACATGCTAAGCTAAGCTCCACCCACATCACGCTCGTGTTGGTATCGATCCCTGAACTCGCCGACTATCAATTTCCAGAAAACTATACAGTTAAGCTGTTGAATATTTTGAAACTAATTTGACTGGGTGCTGTTTCTACCTATGGCAGCAATAGCGCCCATTCAAACTAGTTTCAAAATATTTCTAAGTAGCAAAAGCAAGCAATTCGTACGTGTCGGATTATTAAGCGTTTAAGACGGGCTATATTGAGTCACTCATTTTTTGATTTAAACATATTTTATTGCAACAATTGCACAATGGGATCGGGCACAAGTTCTTACAACTTAGATTTGCCCTCTCCCTACATAATTATTATAAGCAGCCAATGATTGAGAACACTAAACCGAGGTGAGAGAGGAACAATAAATTAAGAGGAGAGAGAGAGAGAGAGAGAGAGAGAGAGAGAGAGAGAGAGAGAGAGAGAGAGAGAGAGAGAGAGAGAGAGAGAGATGTAGGGGAGAAAAACGATGTAAACTGATTAAAAAAGAATAGGAAAGAAAAGAACAGCTCCTTCAAACTCTGTCATTGTCGGATAGCAGTTAGCCATTAATATAATAGATTAAACAATACGAATAATTGAATTAACAGACCATATTCATGGTTATTCCAGACCGTCGTCATTTACCCCCGTTTACCCACCCACGTCACTCATGACGCCATGATTATGACGGCATCCTACATGTGACGTAGTTGATTATGACGACATATGATAGAGGTCAATTAACTATATTAGCCCATTTTATCATGAATTTCATGACACAGACATCTGTCGAGAATTGTTTACTAACTGTACTGAAATCAGTTCCAAACTACCATCTCGCAAGAGGAGACACCAACAAACAACCGTAACCCATCAAACAGGGGAACCGGGGCGACCGGCCCTGATAATCTAAGCCTTAAGTCATTGAAAGAGAGCAAAGAGATTCTAGCACCAATTCTAGCAGAATTATTTAATTATTCGGTCAACGTCTCCCAATTTCCCACCCCATGGAAAACTGCAAACGTCACTCCCATTTTTAAGAAAGGCGATAGAAGTCTATGCTCTAACTACCGCCCAATCTCCCTATTAAGCTGCCGTAGTAAAGTTATGGAAAGATGTATTTTTAAGCATACATACAACTACATAAAAGATTTTATAACACCATACCAGTCAGGTTTTCTCCCCTCTCATTCGACACTATATCAATTATTAGATATCTACAGTGCTATAGTGTAGACTCTTGATGAACAAAAAGAAGTCATGTTTCTATTTTTCGACATTTCGAAGGCAATTGATAGAGTCTGGCACCGCGGTCTGATACGTAAATTAGAACAATATGGAATTTCAGGAAATCTCCTTGCTTGGTTCAACGATTATCGCTCTATGAGAAACCAAAAAGTAGTTCTAAGTGGAACTGACCCCCCCCCCCCCCCCCCTCCTCTCGGTAAAAGCTGGTGTACCACAAGGTTCGGCCATTGGGCCCTTGCTATTTCTAGTCTTTATCAATGACTTACCAGGTGATATTTTAAACAGTCTGAGACTATTTGTTGATGACACCTGTCTTTACGTGATATCAGACTACCTGGAGGCTCATATTCTAACAATCAACCATGACCTTGAGGCGATATCTCAATGGTCAACGACGTGGCTCGTAGAATTTAACTCCTCCAAAGCAACCTCATTATTTATATCCCTACGCCATCAGCCTACAGGTTTCCCTATACATTTTAAAGGCTCTGATATCCAAACATCTGTGTCGCACAAGAACCTTGGTATAACGTTTAACAATAAAGGTCACTGGCTTGAACATGTTGAAAACGTGAGCAAGGGTGCAACGTAGTCTCGCTACTAAAGGGTCTTAGATATATTCCTGATAGAGACTCCCTCGAAATAATGTACAAGAGCTTTGCTAGACCACTTCTATAGTATGCAAGCCCCGTCTGGGATAACCTTCCACATCACTGTGTAGCAAGACTAGAAAACATTCAAACGGATGCCCTAAGGGCTGTAAGTGGCCTCACATGTAGCGCCAGAACTGAGGACCTCTATATCGAAACCGGCATGGGAACACTTTCTGAAAGACGCGAAACGCAGAAACTTGTACTACTATACAAAATAATTAACAGGATGACCTGTGACACTTTATCTAGCTATCTCCGGCCCCTCGAAAGAACAAACCCGTATAATATCCTTATTCAATTAATGTACACACCACCAAGATGTCGAACAAAGCTTTACAGTGGGTCATTCTTCCCATCAACAGTACGCGCGTGGAACGCTCTCCTCGATCCTGTCAGATCATCTGCTAGACTGGCAGAATTCAAGCGCAAGCTGAAAGCCATGTCTTCGTCTCAATCTCCACCTAGGTGGTATTATACAGGCATAAGGCCTGCCAATATCGCCTTTGCTAGACTCCGTAATGGCTGTAGCAGCCTAAATAGCCACCTAAATGACGGAAACCCGTATGTGCTCCTGTGGATTTCCAAGCGAATCACCTGATCATTATATTTTCCATTGCCCATTATACAATACCCAAAGGACATCATTTAACAACGGGTTAACACTAATTAATGTCTCCCCCACTACGCTTACAGCTAAAGAATTGCATTTTGGCAATGAGAATTTCGATCAGAACACAAATATGCAGATATCCACAATCCTCTGCCAATACATTGCTGACACTGGACGTTTCTAATAATACACGTCCGTTCTTAATCTACTCTTTCCCGCCGTCTGCACACACATACCCTCATGATCTAACTAGCTGCCATACTAAGTGAAATCCCAATAATGATGTTATGATACTGAACTATGACCCCGTGCTCCTATAATAATCGCCCACCACATGATGTAAACACTAGTAAACATAACTAATCAGTACATTGGCAGGCGCCAGCGGAAACCAGCCTCCTTTTCTTTCCACTTTATCTCCTCAATCCTCTTCCTACCACCATCTAAACTCTATCTTTGTCCAACTCTTCACGAAACACGCTTTCCCTCCCACTCTATATGTCTATCTCAGTATATTTCCTTAACTTATAAACTGTATAATGCCGTAAATTTATATACATTTTATACCTATGTAACCGCCTCTTGTTAGTAATAGAATGTACATAACTCAAGTGGGAATCACACCAATAAGATATGTCTTAATGTGTTCCCACCGTAACAGAAAAAATAAAATGTGTTTAAACCAAACAGGGGAAATGTTGCTAAACGCCAGATAGTCTGATCTTGAAAAATGTCCCAAAATTAAATTAGTAATGATGCAGATAATACCCCTGCATAGTGGTAGTGCATGATTAGATTCTGGGTTGACCTTGTTAACTGTGGGGATGGCAAACTGTCCTCTGTATTATACTTCACTGCCGTAGACTTCAAGGCAATATAGTTACACAATTAAATGGATTGAATGTATCAAAGATATTTTATACTCGGTAGGAATTGCCAATACCCTTTATGAAGAACACATTGAAATAAAATACGAATAGTAAAATACGTTAAAGATACCCTACCCTATGTTATTAACTGGAAATCTGAATTAGAAACCTCAAACAGACTAACATTTTGCAATAGCATTAAAGGAACGGACAAGGGAAATAACGAATGATGTTTATTGGTAATTTCATACAATATTAAATAGACTAACATCGATGTAAACGGAAATGAACCGGGATTATTTGAGAAAAAGCATTTACTAAATCTAGGAGCGGTTAACCTGGAGTCAATTAGTGAGATAGCTTGTACTTCGCGCTCCACTGTGTGTCACCTGCATGTGCAGGTATACCGCATAGGCCTGCCTGAATATAACGAAAACACACCTGAATATAGTTTTGTAAGCGGTATGAATGTATTCTCTATAGGTGCCGATGTAGAGTTATTAACTCGCTACTGATAATTCACTATTGGTCTTTTTGAAAACGTTTTATTTGAAAGTCACTTTTTTTCTGGTGGAAGCAACAAGTGTCGGTCAAAATGATTTAAAAATACACTACTGTTTTCCATGGTCGCAAAATGATGCTTACTGAAAATTCTTAATTTCGTGTGACTGAATGTAGACACCGTCTCTGGAAACAACGGATTTCAGTTAAATTGTTTTAAAACTAGACAGTATTTTACCGGCAGGAAGTAGCTTAACGCGAATATAACTGCGCTTATACTATGACTGGCTATAGCAGGTAATATTTATTCGCTCTGCATACACCAGAGCGCGTAGGTCCAGCTGCGTCACCAATTGTTTCCATCCAGAGTAACATAAATGGTATTTAGCTGCTTTTTTCTAATTATTCTGATTTATTTCTGTTTTTTACTGGGAGTTATAGGTTGAGTATTATATAAAGCTATCGCTCAAGAGCATATGTTAGTTCCCTGTTCCTTTCCTTTAAGGTTAGGCCGACAAACGTATGTGTTTCGACTCTCCTTTAAAGAAGATTTCTTACTAGAAACTTAGAGTCAAAACGCTGGACAGGTACGGACAGGACGGTCATACTTTGTGACAGATGCAATGTTATTGATGATGAATTACATTTTTTATTTTATTGTAGTAAACACGCGAATGGGAGGCAAAAATACGTACCATAATATTACATAAATAACAATGATGAGACAATTAAAATACACTTTAAAATATGCAATAGGCCTGTCTATACACCTGTGCAAAAGTTAAGCACCAGCAAAAACAATAGAACGTAGAAACATGATGGTACAACTAGGCTGCCATACTTTTTGTCCCCGCGTTAGCTGACATAATTCCAAGTACGAAATGCACATGCATGCATGACTTCACGCCGCTTGATGTCCGTGCGTGGCGGGAAACAGCACACGTGTTCAGTTATGTAAAAGTCCAGTTTGAGGTGTAGAACATTACATACAGATTTAGGCGACAAGATTAGGAATTTTGTGTTCATGACCTTGGTTTATTTGTACAGAGAGAATTAGCTCTTGATTGTGAACCGCTATGGCAAGACGAAGGTTAAGTGATCGTGTGAAATGGCAAATCATAGGCATGCATACCACTGGTATGTCATGCAGAGAGATTGGCAGACAGCTGAACATTAACCATACTGTAATCAGTCGTTTGATTGCAAAACATGGGCAAACTAACGAGGTGAAGGACAGGCCTAGATCTGGAAGACCGAAGAAGACTACTGCCCGTGATGATCGAGCCCTAGTACGCCTTGTTAGGAGATCTCCATTCACCAACAGCAGAGTGCTCAGCCAGCAATGGGAAACGCGCAATAGAGTGTCAATGTCTACCGTCAAAAGGAGACTGTATGCTGCTGGCATGAAAGCTAGGAGACCTGTCAGACGTCCTCTCCTCACTGCACACCACAAAGAGGAGCGTCTGAGGTGGTGCAACGAAAGAAGACACTGGAACATGAGATCCTGGAGACGGGTACACTGGTCCGATGAAAGTCGGTTCCTGCTTCATGCCACAGATGGTCGAACTCGTGTATGGAGGTCCAGACGCACGGCGTACGACCAACGTAACATCATGTAAGAAGTTCCATTTGGTGGAGGTTCCGTTATGATATGGGGGTGCATCTCATTTGATTGTAAGCTGGATCTGTTGACTGTACCTGGAACACTAAATGGACAAAGATATCAAGATTCCATACTGGATAGAGTTGTGGTCCCTCATTTTGTAAATCATGCACCTGGAACCCACCCTATATTCATGGATGACAACGCCCGACCACATCGTGCTAGAGCTGTGCATGAACACCTCCGCCAGAATGCCATCGAAACCCTACCATGGCCAGCAAGGAGCCCTGACATGAACCCTATTGAGCATATCTGGGACATTCTGGGAAACATGGTGAGAAGGAGGGATCCTCCTGTGCAGAACCTACAGGAATTAACAGACGCACTCCATCTTGAATGGCAACGAATACCACAATGGCGTATCAGTCGGTTGGTGACCAGCATGAGACGTCGTGTCCAGGCCGTCATCCAGGCACAAGGTGGATATACCCGGTATTAATAATGACAGTCTCAAACTCGTGCACAGATGTTAAACTTCGTTTTCAGACACCATTAATGACAATCTAGCCACGTGTGTCAACTGTAGGGCAATAGTTGTCAGTTGTGTCAACGTAACCATATTCAGGCCTCGTTTTCAAGTTCAAACAAAAACATACAGTGTTTCCCCACCATCATAATCAGCATTCCTCTAGTTGCATTATTACCTCTTGCACTAAGATGGATGGGTACATAAATGTGTATGCTATTGCTTTCTTCATAGCACATGAATATACCCTCGCATGTGCGTAAAAATAGGGTGGTGCTTAACTTTTGCACAGGTGTATATATAGAATTATGCAAATTCTTACAACTCTCAAAAATGAATATATTTCAAGCATGTACGCTCTAATGAATATGATTGTCAACTAATAAGTAATTATTGGACTAGCTTACTGATTATTACCTTGAACCATCTAAAGTTCGCCAAACATGATAGTCACTGAACTGTGCCAATGGCTGCGGTAACCTTTTGCCACTCGAGCGCGAGCCAATAATTTTAACCTTATCAACCCGAAAGGTCAACACACCAAAATCCATCATGATATTCTGCTGGGTATTTTCAGGCTAACTTGACTGGGTGATGTTGTTATGCATGGCAACAACAGGTTCCTAAATTACCTGTCCAGTTACGTTGAAATTGAGACTGTGAAATCAAATTTCGAAGGGTTAATATGAGCATTATTGTGTAAGCATGTATATATTTATTTATAGCGCATTATATAATTAACTGCATATATTCTTTCTCCATTGTCATAACAAATTTCCTAATTATTTAGTTCCACAGGCTTCCACAGGTTTGAACTGCTGTCGCTGGTACCGTTTCCGCTACTACCGCTGTCGCTGGTACCGTTTCCGCTACTACCGCTGTCGCTGGTACCGTTTCCGCTACTACCGCTGTCGCTGGTACCGTTTCCGCTACTACCGCTGTCGCTGCTACCGTTTCCGCTACTACCGCTGTCGCTGCTACCGTTTCCGCTACTACCGCTGTCGCTGCTACCGTTTCCGCTACTACCGCTGTCGCTGCTACCGTTTCCGCTACTACCGCTGTCGCTGCTACCGTTTCCGCTACTACCGCTGTCGCTGCTACCGCTGTCGCCGCTACCGTTTCCGCTACTACCGCTGTCGCCGCTACTGTCGCTGCCGCTACTACCGCTGTCGCTACTGTCGCTGCCGCTACTACCGCTGTCGCTACTGTCGCTGCCGCTACTACCGCTGTCGATGCTACCGTTTCCGCTACTACCGCTGTCGCTGCTACCGTTGCCGCTACTACCGCTGTCGCTACTACCGCTGTCGCTACTACCGCTGTCGCTGCTACCGCTGTCGCTGCTACCGCTACTACCGTTGCCGCTACTACCGCTGTCGCTGCTACCGCTACTACCGTTGCCGCTACTACCGCTGTCGCTGCTACCGCTACTACCGTTGCCGCTACTACCGTTGCCGCTACTACCGCTACCGCTGTCGCTACTACCGTTGCCGCTACTACCGCTACCGCTGTCGCCGCTACCGCTACCGCTGTCGCCGCTACCGCTACCGCTGTCGCCGCTACCGCTACCGCTGTCGCCGCTACCGCTACCGCTGTCGCCGCTACCGCTACCGCTGTCGCCGCTACCGCTACCGCTGTCGCCGCTACCGCTACCGCTGTCGCCGCTACCGCTACCGCTGTCGCCGCTACCGCTACCGTGGCGCCGCTACCGCTACCGCTGTCGCCGCTACCGCTACCGCTGTCGCCGCTACCGCTACCGCTGTCGCCGCTACCGCTGTCGCCGCTACCGCTGTCGCCGCTACCGCTGTCGCCGCTACCGCTGTCGCCGCTACCGCTGTCGCCACTACCGCTGTCGCCGCTACCGCTGTCGCCGCTGCCGCTGCCGCTGTGGCCGCCGCTGTGGCCGCTGCCGCCGCCGCCGCTGTGGCCGCTGCCGCCGCCGCCGCTGTGGCCGCCGCCGCCGCCGCCGCCGCTGCCGCTGTGGCCGCTGCCGCCGCTGCCGCTGTGGCCGCTGCCGCCGCTGCCGCCGCTGCCGCTGTGGCCGCTGCCGCTGTCGCTGTGGCCGCTGCCGCTACCGCTGTCGCCGCTGCCGCTGCCGCTACCGCTGCCGCTACCGTCGCTGCCGCCGCTACCGTCGCCGCCGTCGCTCCCGCTACCGTCGCTCCCGCTACCGTCGCTCCCGCTACCGTCGCTGCCGCCGCTGCCGTCGCTGCCGCTACCGCCGCCGCCGTCGCTGCCGCTACCGCCGCCGCCGTCGCTGCCGCTGCCGCTACCGCCGCCGCCGTCGCTGCCGCTACCGCCGCCGCCGTCGCTGCCGCTGCTGCTACCATCGCTGCCGTCGCTGCCGCTGCCGCTACCGCCGCCGCCGCTGCCGCTGCCGCTACCGTCGCTGCCGCCGCTGCCGCTACCGTCGCTGCCGCCGCTGCCGCTACCGTCGCTGCCGCTACCGTCGCTGCCGCCGCTGCCGCTACCGTCGCTGCCGCTGCCGCTACCGTCGCTGCCGCTACCGTCGCTGCCGCTACCGTCGCTGCCGCTACCGTCGCTGCCGCTACTGTCGCTGCAGCCGCTGCAGCCGCTACCGCTACTGTCGCTGCCGCCGCTACCGCTACTGTCGCTGCCGCCGCTACTGTCGCTGCCGCTGCCGCCGCTACTGCCGCTGCCGCCGCTACTGCCGCTGCCGCCGCTACGGTCGCTGCCGCCGCTACTGTCGCTGCCGCTGCCGCCGCTACTGTCGCTGCCGCTGCCGCCGCTACTGTCGCTGCCGCCGCTACTGTCGCTGTCGCTGTCGCTGCCGCCGCTACTGTCGTTGCCGCTGCCGCCGCTACTGTCGCTGCCGCTGCTACTGCTACTGTCGCTGCCACTGCTACTGTCGCTGCCGCTGCTACTGCTACTGTCGCTGCCGCTGCTACTGCTACTGCTACTGTCGCTGCCGCTGCTACTACTACTGTCGCTGCCGCTGCTACTACTACTGTCGCTGCCGCTGCTACTACTACTGTCGCTGCCGCTGCTACTACTACTGTCGCTGCCGCTGCTACTACTACTGTCGCTGCCGCTGCTACTACTACTGTCGCTGCCGCTGCTACTACTACTGTCGCTGCCGCTGCTACTACTACTGTCGCTGTCGCTGCTACTACTACTGTCGCTGTCGCTGCTACTACTACTGTCGCTGTCGCTGCTACTACTACTGTCGCTGTCGCTGCTACTACTACTGTCGCTGTCGCTGCTACTACTACTGTCGCTGTCGCTGCTACTACTACTGTCGCTGCTACTACTACTGTCGCTGTCGCTGCTACTACTACTGTCGCTGTCGCTGCTACTACTACTGTCGCTGTCGCTGCTACTACTACTGTCGCTGTCGCTGCTACTACCACTGTCGCTGCTACTACCACTGTCGCTGTCGCTGCTACTACCACTGTCGCTGTCGCTGCTACTACCACTGTCGCTGTCGCTGCTACTACCACTGTCGCTGTCGCTGCTACTACCACTGTCGCTGTCGCTGCTACTACCACTGTCGCTGTCGCTGCTACTACCACTGTCGCTGCTACTACCACTGTCGCTGTCGCTGCTACTACTACTGTCGCTGTCGCTGCTACTACTACTGTCGCTGTCGCTGCTACTACTGCTGTCGCTGTCGCTGCTACTACTGCTGTCGCTGTCGCTGTCGCTGCCGCTGCCGCTGCCGCTGCCGCTGCCGCTGCCACTACTACTACTACTACTACTACTACTACTACTACTACTACTACTACTGTTGCTACTACTGTTGCTACTACTGTTGTTGCTACTACCACTACTACTACTACCACTACTACTACTACTACCACTACTACTACCACCACTACTACTGTTGCTACTACTACTACCACTACTACTACTGTTGCTACTACTACTACCACTACTACTACTGTTGCTACTACTACTACCACTACCACTACCACTACCACTACCACCACTACTACTACTACTACTACTACTACTACTACTACTACTACTACTACCACTACCACTACCACTACTACTACTACTACTACTACGCTGCCATAAATATTGTATGTAGTAACTGCTACCCCCCATATGCTATTGTATAGCCTAGGAGAAATAAAGTGAACATAGACTTGAGCATAGTATATAACGCTGCTGTGAAATCTTGTTGATATCCGGTGAGCCATTGTTGAAAGAGGAAGATCCAGAAAGGAATAAGTTAAAAAGTTAAAAGTTATTCTATGTCTAAAACCGTAATAAAGGTAAGATTCTCCAAAATTAAATTAGTAATGATGCAAATTGTATCCCACCCCACCCCTCCCATCTGCATGGTATAGAAACGGTTTTGTAAAGTTTCAATGAAATCAGAAGTCATTGTTGTGTAATATG
Organism: Chaetoderma sp. LZ-2023a; assembly: GCA_034401795.1. NCBI lineage: Eukaryota > Metazoa > Mollusca > Caudofoveata > Chaetodermatida > Chaetodermatidae > Chaetoderma > Chaetoderma sp. LZ-2023a. The sequence goes on along the minus strand of CM067370.1, from coordinate 121,828,251 downwards.
TCAAATAAAATGTTACCTAAAAACATCAAGCATATTCTAAGACCAAAACCGTAAAAATGAACTGGGTACATTTAATGATGCGGATAGTACCTCTACATAGTATATAACACTGCTGTAAAATTTGGTTGATTCCCGGTGAGCCACGGTTGAACAAGAATAGTCCATAAAAAACATAACAAAAAATAAACGTGACAAAATTTCTATGTCCAAACGGTTTAAAAAGTAGTAAAACGTCTCCCAAATCATCTTAGTAATGATGCAGATCGCACCCCTCTATTGTACATACAATTTCTGTAAAGTTTCGTTGAAATCGGATGAGCCACTGTTGAAAAATAAGTTAGTTTAACCATAGGTACAAATACAGAAATACATGAAAATGGTCTACGTCCAAAACCGTGAAATATATAGTAAAGATGGCCCAAAATGAAATCTGTTGTCATGCAGATTGCATTCTTGTATAGTATAGAACACCTCTGTAAAGTTTCATCGAATCGGACGAGCCATTGTTGAACAAGAGACATAAGAAAATACCAAATATCTCACCTTATGTTGCCACAGGACCCGGCCTGCCCTAGACTATATATTCTGTGACAAAATAATGTAAAGACATGTACATATATAGAACCAGAACTATCACAAGATAGCAAATAGCTTACTTGTATATTATTTATACATCAGAGGATATGATGGACCACCGAATGGTCTCATTTTTAAATTTGAAAATCTAATTGTCGAAACAAAACATCCATGGTATAACCCAACGGGGAGGCATAGCTTCAGAGAAGCGGAGCTTTAAGACTGAACCATAAAGTGTAACTGCCTGGTAGTAGCCTGCAGTACAATGACTACTGGCACACACAGTTTGACGGAGACGCAAAGACTCCAAGTATAAACAAAGTTCAAAGCCTGAAAAATTTAGAAACATTTTCAAAATCAAGTACATTAACATCATGCAGACTACGTTTAAGCTGCCTATGAGCAAATCAAAACATTATCTAAATTGGAGTAGTCTTTGATGATTAAATTGTTATTTGTAGAAACCTGGACGCAAATAAACCCGAAAAGTTCAAATATTGCAAAAGTATGGAAAATAGAAAGATTTTTTAAATCTATTTATTTTTTATGTGGACTAGTCGTGCAGAAGTCGTATGGAAGAAATCTGAAGTTTGTTCAAATCGGATAACTCCTTGTTGATGTAAATCTCGTTTGACTAAAGCTTAACCACAGCATAAAACATACAACCTAAAATAATCAGCCCTAAAATAATCAAAGTCCAAATGCTGCAAATATCACAGCAAAGGTCCTTACCCTGAAGGCATAAAATTTTCTAAGTTGAAACACCGATATAGGAAAATTTGAAAATAATATCTTTTTATGTAGATTAGTCCTAAGCATCATACAGAACAAATCTGAAGTTTTATTCAAGTAGGTCCCACCACTTTGGAAATCATTCTAGGGATGTACCTGATGTATAGTTGTGATTACTCACGTGCAAATTCCAATCTTTCCAGATAGTAAGACACGTCATTGCTGGTGTATTGTACAACACGCTGTAGCATGATGTCTACATTGTACGTGATGGAAGTCTTATGTATACCCATTTTCTGTAAAGCGCTCTGCAAATGTAGCTTGAGAGAGTCATTGGATTGATGTAGCATTCCATCGAAAGATTTACTCAGAAGCACTGTAAATAATAATAACTAAATAATGTTGACATAAGCAATACAATAGACTATTATCTGAGCTCGTTCTGAATAGTAGGCCCTATATTATGATACAATATAAGACATGAGATAACATAGAAAATACTGCGCTGGATCATAGGTCTATCTATATCTTCGTTTGGAGTTCTCCTCATTGTAAGGCTGCTGGCCAGGTAAAATAATTTTGGTAGAATAAAGAATTGTTTCGTCACAACCTGGACACAATTATTGGGAATACATTTCAGCACTCTTAACAAGAGGTCAATGGGTCTGTGGCACTCGCCTGCGCCATTAGTAGGCACAGTTGCACACGAAACGTCAGAATATGAATATTTTGACATGACATGCAAACATTTATGTGTGAAGCATGGAAATCTAAGTTAAACATATGACAATTCTGAGAGTTAGCGAATATTTACCTAAATGCGAGCCATCTTTAGACTACATATCCGCCGGACACAAACAGTTCAGTTAAACACACATAAAAATTTAACGTATCATTAATGACAATACATATATTTTAGTAAACAGAGAATAACAAAATCATGCCACTCTCCCCTAATATAGTCACCGAACATGAATTAGAATTGCCGGTTCTAGACGCTTTCGCAATATGTACTGGACAAGAAACATTCGATTAAGGCTAAGTTTGTCGTCAGAGGGATAACTCTGGCTAATACAAATAAGTGTGTTGCTCTAAAACTATCACAATTCAGTTCCTCTGACATAGTAATCAAAGTTTTAACTCGATATGTCGAGAAATCTTCAAGTAATCTAACAGACTTATCTTCCATGAATTTTAGATTATTGGATGTAAATGCGGTGAAGATGTTTAGACGAAATGCCGAGCATACCTCCCGCGAGGGTCTCTCGTATATATCGTATATCGCCAAGTATTTATCTATTTATCGTTTATTAATTTACTTAGAAGCAAAATTCAAATATCAACATCGAAACTCATGAATCATGATTGTCATTAACCCCATTAGCCAATCACATAGCCATGTGTCAAATCCCTCTTCAGCATGCCTCAAAGCGGACATATCCAATTCATTTCAATTCAATTCAATTTTTCAACATTTCCATGTATCCACTTCCCTTGAACAAACTTGAAATGCACTTAGTCCCCAGTCATGTTTCCGAAATGTCCGTCCGATCGCTTCTGCTGTTCAAAATAAGTCATTTATGTAAAAAGTGGTTTACGATGGCCAATCAACATCTATTGAACAAACTGAGTCTTGATTTTCCCATCAAGTGGTCCAGCGTCTTGGGAAGATTATCATTAAAGATGTTTCTAAAAATAAAACAACATCTTAAAGACGCAATACATGGTAAATCTCACAATTTAAATGTACATACAGAAGTATATGGATAAAACGGTTCTAGTTGTCGCAATACTCGCACTTGAACAGCGTTTCTTATAAAAACGACCACGTAATAGTAAAAAAGATGTATATGATGAATTTCACAAATATTAAAATTGCAAACAAACAGAACTTACAAAGACAACTGATTAATTCGTTTGATATCTGCTCAATAAATTAGACCTGTTATGTTTTGTTGTTCGAGGCTGCGCGGGGGGGGGGGGTGAGGGTGTGGGAGGGGCGGGGTGGGGGGGAGCACACTGACGCCACTATTTTCGGTGATTGTCTAGACATATTTACGATTTTCTGAGTTCCTCCAATCTGAGTGATCCGTAAACAAATGTAAGATTTTTGATTTAAACATATTTTATTGTAACAATTGCACAATGGGATCGGGCACAAGTTCTTACAACTTAGATTTGCCCTCTCCCTACAGAATCATTATAAGCAGCCAATGATTGAGAACACTAAAACGAGGTGAGAGAGAAACAATAAATTGAGAGAGAGAGAGAGAGAGAGAGAGAGAGAGAGAGAGAGAGAGAGAGAGAGAGAGAGAGAGAGAGAGAGAGAGAGAGAGAGACAGACAGACAGACAGACAGACAGACAGACAGACAGACAGACAGACAGAGAGAGAGAGAGAGAGAGAGAGAGAGAGAGAGAGAGAGAGAGAGAGAGAGAGAGAGAGAGAGAGAGAGAGAGAGAGAGAGAGAGAGAGAGAGAGAGAGAGAGAGAGAGAGAGATATGTAGGGGGGAAAAACGATGTAAACAGATTAAAAAAGAATAGGAAAGAAAAGAACAGCTCCTCCAACCACTTTCATTGTCGGATAGCAGTTAGCCATTAATATAATAGATTAAACAATACGAATAATTGAATTAACAGACCATATTCATGGTCATTCCACACAGTCGTCATTTACCCCCATTTACCCACCCCAACCCTTCCTCTCAACTCCCACCATTCTTGTAAGAAACCTGCGTGTGCGTGCACAACAATAATAGCATAACAAATGTGGGTGACACAGTCCGAATTTCTGTAAAATAATTAGTATGCATTAATAGCATACTAAGCTTGTTACATTGCAAAAAAAATATTTAAAATTTCCAAAATTTATGTTAGCTTGCAGATAATGCCTCTATAAGATAGCCACCAACTAAATCAAGCCATCAAACAATCCTGAATATCTATGATCTACAGATGCTTGCTGCTAGAAATTGCTAAAATGAAATCGTTTAATGAAAATGTTGATCAACAACGGCCAAACAGATGGATGACCGGCGGATGGACGACGGGCGGTCACCATTGCATTGAATCTCACGACGATACTATACAGTCAAACAAGCGGACCTTATGGAGTCCACAGCATAATAATTCCTTGACACTGGTCTAAGACCATCAGCGTAAAAGAACATCAATCTTATGGACGCAATTAAATCATCCACTATTGTGACCAATGTTATAGTCATTAACTTGCACCAAGCGGTCACCTGTCGTATTACCACGATCAACTGTTCCTGTGGTGGTTTATAGACGTGTTTTTGCTATAGCTTGAGGTCTTTGACCAGGAAATGATAATGGCATACTGCTATATAGACGTAGGCCTGTTTTAGTCATATGGCTAGAGATTGTAAGCAGACTCGACATAATATCGCTGCGGTCAGTAAGTAAAAGGTCAAGATTACTTTGCTAACAGGATTTGGAAACTTGTTCAGGATCACGACCTATATGTCATGATTATACAATGCTAATGGAACTAAACTTGTCCCATACAGAAATGACTAAGCAACTTGGTACACAAACAAAGATAGCGTGCACCTGTCTGTCTATAAGGGCAGCGCGCACGAGAGCTATAAACTAAAAGGCACTGCGGACATTTGCGATTATGTGCAATTGTAGTTGTTTGCAACAAAAATTAACACAGATCGTACAGCTGCATCGTGTGGGATAGTTTGCGATCCGATTTTCATCGACATTCATCGCATGAAAATAAATCGCTCCGATCAAACGTGTTTTGATATTTTTGCATGCAATAGCACGCGAGTGTGTGCTGTCGAAAAGGTTGCGGGTTCCGTGCGACATAAGGGATGGGTAACGATCACGTGACACAAATGGCAGTCACTGTAGCGATCTCTTACCCATGGATGCGCGTTTGGTCTCACATCATAAGAATAATTGACATTTGTTGCACAGGTCGGGCTACGTACGATGCAACACACTCGCATGGAGCCATGCAACATAAATCGCATGCGACTAAATCACAAAAAATAAATTCGAACTGTCTCCATCCTTATGATACTGGACCGCCTTTTCCTCACTCTACTCCACTCGCTTAGCCTTCAACTGAGTGTCTCTTACCACCACATGTTCATGCGCCTCTTTCAGTCACTTTGCTAGGCTAGTTACCCATGGAACTGTTACCTTCCGAGTCTTCAGGAGGAGGACTCATTGATTACCTACCAATGGAGTTCATGGCTCTCGACCACACAAAAGAAAAAACAGAGAATATCCAGTTGAGTCATGTACATGAGTACAACAGAACTGTATATACGCCCCGTCCAAGTCCTAATTCTTGAAACCCTACACCTCTTTTCTGAGCGTCTCTTCAATCATTCTGTTCAACTGCTCTACATCACCAATAGCCTGTGGTCGCATAGGGCTCACCATCTTCTTGTCTATTCCTAGGAGACAAGCCATCTCCGTCAGCTGGACGTTATTAAACTCACAACCCCTGTGTCATTATTGAACAGGAAATACCATAACGACAAATAACATTGTCTACCAATGCCTTGGCTACAGTCCATGCCATCTTAGCAGGAATTGTTATCATCTCTGCAGCTCTTGCAAGATGCTCAATGCCCACTAACAATAAATGATTCCCAACTCTGACCGCTCACATCCAATTGGACCTTTAATATCCAGAGCAACATCTTCCCATGGCTCAGTCGATTGGCTGGTCTCGCACAATTCGGCTCGAAGTTTGATCCTAGGTCCCACAGTCTCTAAACATACAACACAAGATTTACAGTATTGTTTGACATCTGGAGCAATCGTGAGCCAGAAATACTATCTTTTTAACAACTTTTCTATCTTTTCACAACCCATATGACCTGAGTTACCATGAGCTTGCTGCAACACATACGGGATCACTGACGCAGGCACCACCAGCTGACGCAGACTTTCTACTATGCACATGATTAATGTAGAGTAATCCAGTTTCAGCTATGCTCAAGGAGTCCAACCGACGCAACCATTTCATCACTTGCCTTGAAGATAAAACATGAATATTCATGCGCTTGTGCATGGTCACTTCCTTGATTACAGGTCTTCATTTTGACACTTCTGAAAGTGTTCTACTGTGAGACTTTCAGCATGATGAAGCACATTTACCGACCGGGAGAGAGCCTCAGCATGAACACTCTGCACCAGGACGAAAATAACTCAAAATCAAACTCTGATATCTCTTCTACCCAACGAGCATACCTCCCGCGAGAGTCTCTCGTACTGTTCAACCACTGCAGCCCTTTGTGATCAGTATACCACTTAAACCGTCTCCCCAACAGATAGTAATGGAACTTCCGCAATGCAAACACCAGGGCAAAAGCTTCTTTGTCTCGAGTATGCCAATTCACTTCATGGCCTGAAAACGCCTTAGAAGAAAACACCACTGGTCACGGGAACCCAAACCTGTCGCACTGTGAGAACATGCAGCCCAGCCCAGTATCAGAAGCATCTGTGCTCAGTTCAAACTCTTCCCATATCAGGAAACTACAATATACATTGCGAAGTCAAAGCTTGTTTCAAATCGTTAAAAGCCTCCTCCTGCTCAGTATTCCAAATGAAATCAGCCTTTCCTGTGAGAGAGTTCAAGGCAGCTAGTCTCACCTGCAGATTGAGAATAAATTCAGAGCAGTATGTACACAATCCGAGAAACTCATGTAACCCTTTACTAGTGGTGAGTGTGGGCCACTCAGCTATGACACGAACTTTCTCTGGGCCAGGCCTTATACCAGCTGCTGAAACTATGTGACCAAGAAACTTGACCACTTTCTTGCACATATCAACCTTCCCAGAATTCACTGTGAACTTCACTGCATGCAACCACTCGAATACACCAACATGCTGATCAAAAGGTTGCCCTCCCACAATAATATCATCCATATAACCTGACGCTCCTTGTCCAATGCAACCCTCCAAAACGTTCATCATCAACCGTGAAAACGTTGCAGGAGCATTTTTGACGCCAAATGGCATAACCCTGAATTCCCAAAGGGCATATTCTGTGGAGAATGTTGTCTTCTCATGGTCACAAGGAGTTATTGGCACCTGCCAATATCCGCTATTCAGTTCCAAGGTGGTAAACAAAGTTGACCCATGCAACGCTTCCAGACACTCGATAGATGGTAAAGGGAAAATCTGAGATTCTGAAACCTGACTGAATCCTCGAAAATGTGCGCAGAAGCATAGTGAGCCATCACATTTCGGAACTAACAGAATTGGAGGTGACCAGGACGATGTGGATTTCTGAATACACCCCCCCCCCCTAAGCCTCCATTTCACCTAACTGCCTCTCCACCTCGCCTCTCAACATAACTGGTGTGCATCACAATTTATACACAACTGGTTTTGTTCATAACGTTTGAATTTCAAATGTTGTCAAGTCTGTTCTACCAGCCTCATCATCGCAATTTGCAAAAACGTCTCTAAATTCAGCAAGCAAATTTCTAGTGACTATCAGTTGTGGAATCGGCAAATCACAGGTTGAAAAATCTATTTTCGCTGGTTCCAAATTGCAGGAATTGTTCCTTTCAAGGTCTAAACTAACTTCCAAAACATCAACAGGGAATATCTTTCCAACAATGGTGTTAGCAAAAAATTTCCGTTGACTAAGGCTATCGTTTACAACTAAAATTGGAATTTCATTCACCGAGTCATGTTTTACCAATCCGGTTTCAAAATTTAGAAAGGCTAAACTGTTTTGTGGCAGAAATAATACATCTGTTGAATTCTTCGAAAAGTCCTTAAAAGCCGCCACAATTACCGTTTCGCATTTAGCGTGCATAATAGCCTTTAATTAAAAGAACTTCAGCAGAATTTTTTAGCAAGTTATTAGAGTGTTTTTCCAAAGAAATTATGACATTGTTTATTTTCATATGTTGGTGATGTAAGTCTATGGCAAAGTTATCAAAATTTCACAAAACGTCACTCCCAAGAATAACTGGGAAACAGGGATCTAATCACTAAGACCATGACTCCGGGAACTGTGAGATTGTCACCCAAATTAATATCTAACTGGCATTCACCCAAACACTACATAGAACAATTATTTGCTGCGGAAGGTCTATGGGCACTGTTTTTTTTAGGCTAAGTGCAGTGTCAATTAACCATTAGCAAGACAGCTTCCCAATTTTCCACGCAACATGCAAGGTGACATCATTTCCATTAAAATTAGGTGACGAGTTTATGTGACTGACTTGAGTAGACGACGAACAAGCCCCTGTTGATAACAGGCACTCTTGCGCAAAATGACCCCAGCCCTGGCAGTTTCTACATTAAATATTACATGACACAACGGATGGAGTCAGACGACCAGTTCCACGCAAAGGAGAATAACCCCTACCTCCCACTCCTAGCGACCTACACGTATGAGTAAAATGGCCAGGCTGTTAACACGACCAACATATCAAATGAGTCTGTTGAAATTAAGAATCAAGTCCATTTGGATTAGCATTCCATAATCCCATTTTACTGCATTAGCATCAGGTTGTTGCAAACCAACTGCGAGGGAATTGTTAGTCATCAATTTTCCAAACATGTCTTTCATTTCAGTAACTTCCTGTTTGAGGGAATTATATTTTTCATTGATATTTGGTACCGAATGAATGTTTAACAGACTCATCGATTTCCTTAGCCTCAACTGACAAAACAGAAAGTTTATCATCTGTGAAATCTAGTTGCAACTTACTCGAGATGTTTTGTGCAATGCCACGTAGAGATTGACGTTTAATAGTTTCAACACAAGCTGGCACCAACTCTTGTGTTACATCAATACTGTATGCGTGGCTGCAAAATTTCACAAGGATCAATGCAAAAACAATAAAAGACTCGCCAGATTGACTTTTACATGACAAAAATAGTTTTTTCAGACGAAAGTACATTTGTTTTATATTCACTAAGCAAAGGAACTTTAAATTCTGACCACAATTGTCTTTGCATATCCGTTAGTGTCAACAAAAATTCTAATTTAATGTCAGGAAGACAGAGCAGCTTTTCCCGCTATTCGCTTATTGTCCCAACCTTGTGATGATCCACATGACTTCAAGTGCAAAATCCAGTCGTCCAAATCCTCTCCACTATTCCAAACTAATTTGGAATTGCTATGATTATTCTCTGCCATCATACAACCTTAAGTAGGGTTCTTATTAAACGGCACTGCCACCAGTGAAACATGAGCGAAATCAGAAGCATGGAATTTCGCAAATGCCATGCCATGAGAGATTATCTTTTACCAAACCTAACCCCTGAAATTTAACATTTACCAATTGTGAGTGAGGAAAGTTGATTTTGATGTCAATTCTAAGCCCTGAAAGACAATAATTTACCAATTCTTAGTGCAGAAAAATGGTATTTCCACCCTGAAGCAGGATTTGTTACAACTTCTAAACACTGAAAGATGTTATGTCTCCAATTCTGATCATTGATGCATGGAATTTCAAAACTGTTGTGCCATGAGAATGAAGGAAATTTCAATTTCCCTTTCTCCGAGATCTAACAATCCTCACCATTCTATTACTTCTGGTAACAGCTAGCCTGGATAGCTGGACCCTAGGACTATAGACTTAGAAAGCTTTACCAACTCCTGGAACCGGGTACTCGTCTCCCAACTGCCGAGTAACCGTTTGCCATGAAGCTCGTATTGTTTGCAGCGCCACCAAACAAGAGATACCCATGGCTTGCCTCCATGGGGCTGGTAGGCTGGGTCCAAAATAGAATAGTGAGTATTTTTAGATCTCGGAGAAAGGAAATTGAAATTTCCTTCATTCTCCTTCAATCAATACTCAGCATTCTATTACTGCTGATATACACCAGATTTAGACAGTAACCTGGTGGGAAGGGACACGCCATCAATTGCTACTTTTGCCCCTTGGAGAAAGAGCTAGACGTAAACTTGATTAATGGAGACCTAAAATGACCATCAAGTTAACGGAACCAAATCACATTCACATCACTGCCCCCCCCCCCCCGCTTTTTTTCTCCTAAGAAAAGGGAGAGAACTCACGAACATGCATCTCGCCTGAAACACAAATATGCCATGAGGGTTAACTGCTCTTTGCATATGCTAGCCTGGGAATGAGCATGAATATATAAGATGAATGAACATGATATATAGATATAATACAAAAACTCTCAATTTTGAATTACCTCATGATATCTGGATTTCATACATGGAGCCTCCAACCATTCACTTGTCCGGCCATCAGTTGCCATCCTCTCACTCGACCATGTCTGCTTCTTAATTCTTTCTTAGAAATGCCAAAAAAGGGAGAAGAGCAGTGTGGTCATATAACTATCATTTCAAAACAGGTAAAGCGAGTGGATTAGCGGAGTCTGACATCCCTCATATAGTAATCTGTGAAAGAGGACTCACAGTGCCATTGTGCAACAGCCATGATGTCCTCTAACGGAACACCATTGTAAAGGGCGGTCGAGGCGGCTATTCCTCTAGCATCGTGTGCCCTTGTGCATTGCACCTGGTGACAAGTCCTAATCTCATGGGTAGTCTGAATGCATTCAACTACCCAACGAGAGATAGAACCCATGGATGCAGTGCCATATGGCTTCTTATGGCAGATCCACAGATGTCTATCATTCGACCGTAACGAGTCTGTCCGTTTATTGTACTTAGTCAAAGCACGAACTGGGCACCAGACACTGGCATCACGATCAAACCTAGTTAGTTTCGGTATAATGATCGGTTTATCGGGATATCTCAAAGATTGATTCTTTAACATAAACTCTGCTCTTGGCAGTAGACACAGACCCTCTCCGGAGACTATAAATCGGTCCCTCTCTGCTGAAAGTGCATGGATCTCACTGCGCCTTCTAGCTGAGGAAGCTGCCAATAGAAAGACCGCCTTTAGAGTCAAATGCTTTAGACTAGCCGAACACAACGGTTCGAAAGGTGCTTGGCCAGTACATTAAGCACTAAAGATAGACTCCAGGCTGGAATGACTACCGGTTGTCTCACTCGGAGTGTGCTCATTCCTTTCACCATCACATTCAACTGGGCCACCTCTGCACTATCTCTGTTGGCTAGACAAGGGATAACTGATGCCAAAGCTGACTTGTATCCAGCAATTGTGACAGGAGCTAGTCCTAACAAGCACAGCTCACAGAGAAAGTCTGCTATTTGCTAAATAGTGGATTGAAAGGTATCAATACCCTTTTCTTCACACCAGTCTGCAAATATGTTAACCTTGTTGTTATATGACTTGAAGGTTGACCTCCTCCTCGCAGCTGCGATGAAATCTGCAGCTTGTCGAGAAAAGCCTTCCGACGTGGAACGTTGTTTGATAACATCCACGCAGTCAATTTGAACATTTCGGGACGCTCGTGTAGGAAGCGTCCCTTGGCCTGGGAGATTATGTTCGGAATCTCGGGTAACTGCACTGGATTGTCCACCAGCAGATCTAGACGTTCCGTGAACAACGCCCTGATGTGCCAAAATGGTGCTATTAGCTGGGCCAGGCACGGTTCCTCCCTGATCTTCACCAATATCTTCGGTAGAAGAATGGTGGGTATGCGTAAGCATGCATCCCTCTCCAGCTTATCGCCAGAGCGTCTGTATCGATGGAATTTGGATCTGGAATCGGCGAGACATAAGTCATGATTTGGGCATTTTCCTTTGTGGCGAACAAGTTCACGTTGGGTTTGCCCCCATGGTCGAAGATCCTGTTAATAACTGGAGGGTTGAGAGACCATTCCGTTGGCAGAATTCTCTGTCTGCGAGACAAAGCATCTGCCAGAATGTTCAATCGCCCAGGAATGTGAGCTGCTTTCAAAACAACCGAGTAATTCCTGCACCATTGAATCAAGTGCCACACTTTGATACATAGTGTGGGTGACTTGGTCCCGCCTTGGTGATTTATGTATGATACTACTGTCAAGTTGTCCGACCGTATCAATATCGCCTTGCCCCTGACCTTTGGAAGAAACTTTTCCAATGCCAGTTCCACTGCCATCATTTCCAACAGATTGATATGCAGCTGGCTCTCTTGGAGAGTCCATGTGCCCGAGACCTGGTGTTCTGCCAGGCAGCCCCCCCCCATCCCTCCAGCGATGCATCCGTGTACACGGACAGCTGGGTGGGGTAGGCGCAGCAGAACCCCAACTAGGAGATTCTGACGCTTTTTCCACCATGCAAGTTGCGACATTATTTGCTCCAAAACTGGCACCGGTTTTGACAGGGGTTCTGTTCTCTGTTTCCACAGAGACATCAGATACAACTGGATAGGTCTTCGCATTAGAGCAGCACCTGAATGTAGTTTCCCAATCGAAAACTCTTGAGGATGGCTAACAGAGACACCACTCTAGGCCCTGACGGGTAAACCCTGCCCTCCTCGAGATCGAATCGCATCCCTAAATAAAAGAACTGTTGAGTGGGTGTCAACTCGGATTTCTCCTTGTTGACTAGCCAACCTAGATCTGAAAGTAACTTCAGAGTCAGAGCAGTAACCACCTCTAACCTGGCTGATGATCAGCCAATCGTCTATGTAGGTGTGAAGCGCCACATTCTCTTTTCTGAGAAACGCTATCACCGCAAGGACCACTCTGGTGAAAACCCGTGGAGCTGTCGACAGGCCGAACGGAAGTACTATAAACTCCCATACTTGATTCTGATAAGCACATCTCAGAAACCTGTGACAACTCCTGTGGAAATATGCATCTTTCAGATCGATCGATACACACCACATTCCCTTCCTCAATCCTGCCATTACCGACCTCGGAGTTTCCATCTGAAACAGAGGCGTATGGATAAACCAATTTAATGGCCTGAGATTGAGTACGGGTCTCCATCCCCCTGTGCTCTTGGGGACAAGGAACATGTTTGAATAGAAGCCTGGAGTGTTCTGGTTTGCTGGTTTTATTGCTCCATTCAGAAGCAAACCTGACACTTCGTTTTGAATGGCTTCTAACTTGTCTGGTTCCCTTGGTACGGGTGTCCAGACAGGTGCCAAAGACAGATTCTGTGGTGGAAAATCCCACCACTCCAGAATGTACCCCTGGCATAACCATCCCAGGACCAGATTGTCTGACATCACACCTCGCCAAGCCTAGACGAAACGCATGAGCCTTCAACCCACTATAGACGCATCGATGCGTAATGTGGGTATCTGGCTCGTGATCCACTCCCCCCACCCACCCCCCACCTCCACCCCCACCCCTCTTGACGAGAGAGAGTGAGAACCATTTTGGTCTTGGCTTGGCCGGTCTAACTGGAAGAGAGCCCTCGTACCCTCAGGTACGATCCGCTCCCTTCTTTCCGCCCTTTAGAGGACTTACCCTTTGCATTCCTTGCCATTCCCGCCTCTCGGGCAATCAGAAGCAACTTTGGGGAGGGTAGGGGCCTCCAAAACCTTCTTTGCCTTCTTCTCCGGAGGCGGCTGAAAAGACCCAGTAGAAGCAGAAGCAGCACCAGGCTTAGCTTTCGCCTTGCTTTTGTGCTTCTTCTGCCTCTTAGAAGATTGCCCAGTTAGCGGCTTGGCTACAGCCCCTAGTGTGTGCACCTGACGCACTAGCTCTAGCTGCAGATTAACCGCCAACCGATTCTGCGCGATGTTGGCCGTGTCTTCTAAGATGGCCCATGCTTGGCCACCAAAGATGCTAGGGCCAGTATGGGGCGTCCCAAGAAGACGCTCCCTAGTGGCAGTAGCTGGACGCATATGGTCAAGGACCATCTGCCTCCTAGACTTCGTCACACGCGCTTGTACCCTTGCCAATGCGTCCATAGACAGCATCAGGCCGTCATTAACACATGAAAGCGCCACAGGTGGCACAGGGAGGCCTGCCCCAGCTTAAGCCCACACCGACTGAAGAAGGTGATAAGAATGGTTTACAGCACTCATTTCTGCCCTCACCCCCTCGTCGCATAGGGACAGGACATCGTCTTTTCAATGTTCATGTTGGACATAGCTACGCCATATTACGTATTTTGACTGTGACGTCACCCTACTGGGGAGGGTGGTGGTGGTGGCGGGGGTGGGTGAGTGGGTGGGGTGGGGCGGAACTAATTGATTATAACGGCAAGGCTCTACAATATCTGACCGCTCTTGCTAAAATATGTGCTCACTTATTACAAGTGATTCGACTCCTTAGGCTACGTTAAACAACTCATAAACAAGTCAATATACTTACAAAACATAAACAGAATTTCTGTCTTGTTTTGCAAACATGTTAATTTATTTTTTAGGGCTTCTATACCAAACTGTGTCGGATTTCACGGAAGCTGGGAGATTAAAAAAAACCTCGCTTTAACCATTATCTTGCTGGATTCAAAGGCTAGGCCTAGTTCTTTCATGGTCAGTACAGGACAGATTTGTGTAGATTATGTAAACAATAATGCTGAATGTTGTCTACATGTGTGCAGCAACGGTTTACGGCAGCAGTTTCCAAAATGAATAGAAGTTATCATATAGTTATCATATGTACATAAGTGTTTGGAATTTCAGCTATGTATGCGTTAGGTTTTAACACATTTCTGTCATTCTTACCGCCTCTCCGTATTACCGTATTTCCCCTATTTATTTTTACCGTAGATTTGTATCCCTATTTTGCATGCTATTTAAGCTGAATTTCTATTACAATTAACAAAAAAAGAATTTACTGGCTTTTGGAGGCTATATACATATCTGATCGTCTGCGTCAGATGTCAGTCAGTCAGTGAAGATCCAGCGGTCAAGACATCTATCCCATTCCCTCCATAGTGAGCGTATGCGTATGAGCGATCTAGCCAATATATATCGTAAATCTATGGTTCCAACTAAAAAGAGAGGCGCGCTCTATCTATCTGTCTAGTTAGTTGTTGGAGACCACAATCCTTTGCGCAAAATGGCCGCGCCTATGCGCAATTCTAGACACAACCCGAATATAAGCGTAGCCGTGAGCGGCCACGCAATCAAACGCGATAGATATTTTCCTCGCGGTCATTCGCGGCCAAAAACTCACCGAAATTCACATCATACCAGAGCGTGCCTGTTTGCTAAGCTATCGTATCGTTACCTTAAGGGTATCCAATAACATTAGGGAAATATTTGAAAATTTCAGTGACGATCATCTTCTTCCGAGTCGCCATTTCACTTTGATTTTTGTAGCCGCCATTATTCGGGAATCTATTGTTCTCGCTGTCGCGCGATTCTAGATGTGTATTTTCTATTGTAAACGTGAAACGTGATACGCTAGATATTTTTATAGCAATTTGATTGATAATTGTTGCTGCTAATAGCAGCAACAATTTTCCTTTTAATTATTTGCAAAATAATCACCAGAAAATGCAAGTTCTACTATCTAATGTTTTGAAAACGATTTGACTGAAAATCGTTGCTGCAACAACTTCTAGCCATATTATTTTCAAAATAACCAGTAGGACTCTCGATGTAATAACACATTCTGACGATATTTCAAGCAATTGATTGGCAGTCGTTGCTGACCAAATCACCAACAACTATATCAAATTATTCCCAGAATAATCGTGTGTACGTACAATTCGGTAGACCTGCGGAGTATACGTTGGCAAGATCAGACTTGAAATATGTTTAAATCTGCTCCGTCAGTAGGTTTAAATCAGATTATACACCCATATTCTATTAGATCATCGAAACAACGCCACGCAGTACAAATGGCTGGACTACAAAACAACAATAGTAGACACGACATGACACAGTTACCTCTGGACAAATCAAGTAATAAATAACTTTAATTTAATAAAAATAAGAATAAAGAAGCCTTGAAAACCAATATATCCACATATGACAAATACCGATGATCGGCTCGTGAAAGGGGCGAAATATATAACTGTTTTAAGCCAAATTGGGAACGGGAAGACTATCTTATAAAGCTAAATGGTCGCAACAGAATTTTATTTACACTGTTTAGGACATGTAATCATCGACTTCCAATAGAAAAGGGGCGACGGGAAAGAATCGCCAGATTAGAAAGAATTTGTCGTCTGTGCAATTGCAATGATAACGAAATGGGAGACGGAATTCCATTACATATTTATATTCGATTTTTTTAAAGATAAACGACTAGAAATCCTACCTAAATATTATTGTAATAGACCAAACTCCTTTAAATTTTTTTAACTATTTCCAACCAAGAGCAAAAATCTACTAATTAAACTATGCCACATGATTGAAATAATTAATAAACAGTTCCAATGTTGACGAACCTTAGACAAACTACCGACACCGTATCACGCATACAAATAAGTAGGCCTACCCAAATGCAAGAGAACACAAATCAAGACGACGACGACTTCGACGACGACGACGACGGTTGTTAATATAATCATTAGCCCTTTTAATGTCTAAATGTGTGGTTAAGAAAAGCAAAATCTGTGCACATCGAGTGTCCGTTTGCGAACTGGTGAGAACTATTTTTTAGAAATTTACCACTGTAATGTTTGGTTTGGACATGGAGCCAGTGATTTAGGTGATGGATTTTTGGCAATCGTCTTCTTCTGACCAACAAATGGACACTCAATACCACTGCAGAGGTCGGTTACGACCGGCGTTGTCATAAAAGGGTTAATTAGTGTAAATGATAGTGCCGATGACTGTGATGATACTGCTAATATAAACGCCAATAATGCAATGGAAAAATTATGACCAAGATGATGATAATTATCACAATGCCGCGATAACGTGTAAATTCTGTAAAATCATTGTTCCCCATATGTCACTGATTATGGGTGTAAATAAACAAAAACTGAAACAGGTAAGCATGTCACTGCGTGACAGCTCGTGCAGGGGCTTTGCTGACCTACTCATCTCCGCAAATATATTTCACGGCGGATCTCTTACCTTTATGACACAGGCCTAGCTAACTGTACAAACATGTATTACCTTACGATATTGGCAGCTGGACACTAATTATTCTGAGAAGAATTTGATAACGACTGTCAATCGAATTGCTAGAAATATCTTCAGAATGTGTTACCCCATTGAAAATTCTGCCGATTATTTTGAGAACAATTTGGTTTAAAGTTTTCAAAACGTTAGTATTGTCTGCTGATTATATCGCAAATAATTTGAAGGAAAGTTGTTGCTGCTATCGCCAGCAACAATTATCAGTCAACTTGTACAAAAAATATCTAGGCTAGCGCGTTTCACATCTACCATAGGACACGCTTACTACACACTATACAGGTAGATCACCCACTTCGGAGGTCAACGGTACAATGACTAGTATTAGCTTTACAGGAATGATTTTTATACAGAGAATTGGGCAGAAGCGAGAATAGAACAAAAAATAATGGCGCCTGCAAATATCAAAGTAAAATGGCGGCTCAGAACAAGACGATCGCCACTGAAATTTTTCAAATGTTTTCGTAATGTTGTTGCTTCAGGATAACTTCAAAGTGGGATTCTGAGAATTTAGGTTTCAAAATGTATAAATCGATCGCCACACAACGCGTAAAACGTGGGTGGCGCGCATCTAGAAATGGGCGGGGCATGGCGAGAAATGGGTCGCACTATAGCAAGCCACACCACCGCCTCTGAGGTCAGTAGTTTCGTTAATATTCACACTAAAATGCTTCAAAATAAAATTGTTAAAATTTTGTACTTTTAGAAACTTAATTGTGTGTATAGATGTAAAGAAACGAAATAAATGTTAACATATGATAATTCCATTACGTATGAATTAATATAAATTTTTAAGTTGTGAAATTGATTTAGAAACACTAGTTTCTAATTCAACTTCGCAATTAAAACAATTCCATTAATTTATATAGAAGGAAACCATCATGTGTTAGGATTAATGTTGTTTAATTACATTGAGGTACACAATTTAAGCCTCTAAAAGTATACAATCTTAATAATTTCATTTTCGAGCATTTTGGTGTGAATATGCACCCTTAATCTGAATCGTCTTGCCATGTTCAGAAAATATCCCATCCTATAATCACTAATTCATGACGTCACGATATCAACAACGCACATGGACACGCACAAGCAAACGGACACAAGCAAGCACACTCACGCGTGCACTCTTTAGTGGAGGCTGATTTGATGTCATGAAAGTCACCTCTTTAAACTTACCCCTTAAGTATGTGTTTAAAACAGATGATGAACATGTGGCCCTCTCTTTCAGCAGCCGCCTAGCAACCACTCGCGCGATTGAGTCGCCGATTAGTTCAGCATCAAGCTCCAGTACTTCTGCCTGCAACAGTTTCCTTATTACAACTCTGAGAAACCTGACCAAATTAGGAACATCGGCAAAGAAATGATCTGAAAGCACAGAATAGAAATGTTGTTGCAATATCCAGTGTTGTCTCATCATGCACTACCTCATTAAACGACGACAAATTTGTTTAATACTCCCGTCGTTGATATATTTTCTATCGGGCCGCCGTGAGGTCAAGTGTCTTTGGGAAATAATATTGCTAAAAAGTTGTTTAGTTTTAGTTGTTGACCCAAAAATGGCACGTCTCTCTGTGGACCCCACGGACAAACATCCACCCACATTTGGGGAAGATCGCTTCAGTAGAAGCAGTGTTTTTTAGGAATGTGTCAAAAGGGCTCACTATGAAAGCAATGTTGTTGACAGCTGTTTCAGTTGTATTTTAGCTTTTAACTCCAAAAATTAAAGTTTTTTTTTACTAAGTGCAAAATATTATCGTTGAAAATGGAACAGCGGTAGCATATATTATTACTTACTATGAGTGAATGGGACGGCAGTAACATAGGTCACTACTTACTATGAGTGAATGGGACAGCAGTAACATAGGTCACTACTTACTATGAGTGAATGGGACAGCAGTAACATAGGTCACTACTTAGTATGAGTGAATGGGACAGCAGTAACATAGGTCACTACTTACTATGAGTGAATGGGACAGCAGTAACATATGTCACTACTTACTATGAGTGAATGGGACAGCAGTAACATAGGTCACTACTTACTATGAGTGAATGGGACAGCAGTAACATAGGTCACTACTTACTATGAGTGAATGGGACAGTAGTAACATAGGTCACTACTTACTATGAGTGAATGGCACGGCAATAATATAGGTCATTACTTACAATGAGTGAATGGGACGGCAATAATATAGGTCATTACTTACAATGAGCGAATGGAACGGCAAAAATATAGGTCATTACTTACAATGAGTGAATGGGACAGCCGTAATATAGGTCATTACTTAAGATAGTTGAATGGGAAGCAGTAATATAGGTCATTACTTACTACGTTTATACAATGCAACCTGCCTATCATTGATGATGTATAACTGTAACAGCTGGGCAGCTTCAAAGGCAGCTCTAGACAAACTCGACGCCTGCCACCGCAAACGCCTACGCACCATCACTGGACACCGATGGCCAGACATCATAATTTCCAACGATGGACTATTCAAGATGTGTAATACGTCGCCGCTGTCTGTAAAAGTCGCCCAGCAAAGATGGTCCATGCTTGGCCATGTGCTAAGGATGCCAGAAGACACACCAGCATAGAAAGCCTTGGAATTCGCCCTACTCGGAGCCAGAATCTGCTAAGCGTGCTACGAGGTGACGTCAAGAAAGCAGGATTAGGTGCACTCAAGTCAAGAATAGACCTGAGGAAGCTAAGGATTTTGGTTTAGGACAAGACACAGTGGGCGAAAGCGAAGGACTGATTGCAGCTGTATGATATTTCTACTACTACAGCCGCAGAATACAGTAATCATACATACTTACTGCGAGTGAATGGGATAGTAGCATAGTTAATTAGAGTGAATGGGAGTGCAGGGGTATGCCTATAGATAGGCCTCTCATTACTTACTGCGTGTGAATGGAACGGCGGTGATTTTGTCACTGCTGAACTCGTCATACAGGTCCGGCCAGTTGACGCACATAAAGCCAATGCTCTGGCTACTTGACCCTTTTTGCCACCAATTGATGGACGATATATTTGCTGAATGAGTGTGACTGACCGTAGGCGCCCCTCTAGAACGTCTGTCCAGTACCGGGAGATAATGAGAGGAGACTGAAACAGAAAACTTCTTAATTCATCACTCACTATTAGTGAATGGGGACAGCATTGGCATAGGTTATGAGGTACTAGGAGTGAATGGGACAGAAGTGGCATGTCAACAATTTTATATTTAAAAAAATTATTTTAAAGGGCAAGCTGGTACCAGTTTTGGAAATAATTTTTGTGGAAGATGTTGCTGTCTTAGACAACAACGTTTTCCAAAAAAGTGTTTCCAAAATGTGTATTATTGTTTGGTAAGGGCTTAGTAAAAGACGAAATGTCGACGTCAGAGTAGTAAGCACATGAATCACCAGAAATGCGGTTACAATGCAACAACGAAGCTCGACTTTACGACTCTGCAATGAACTATGAAGCTTGACTTCAATCACAGAATTAATATAAAAGGCTTATCAATGCACTTGTCATATACCATAATCTTTGACCTTTAGACCTCAAAGTAATTATTTCATACCCTCTTATTAGAAAGTGTCCAGGTTTTGGTGCATTGTGAGTATCACAACATGAGACATGAACTGCTAAGTTGAAGTAAGGGCAGAATGTTACTGTTGAGAAAAAAAATTGAGTTTTGTCATTATCACACTGACGTTGATCTTTTGATGCCAAGATGTTTGTTCTATGCCAATTCATTATAAACAAGCATTCTGTAAGTATTGCTTTGCAATACATGTCCCCTACCTGGTGATATAAATCTTTATAGAGATTGACAGTCAAAAACCCCATTAAAAATTGACAGAAGCAGCTGAAACCCGAACTTGATCTGTAACTTCTCATAACATAGCAATAAACCAATTTTCAGTTATATATGGTGAAGGAGATGAAAAAAGTCTTGATACCTGATCTGTTTGTATTTCCTAAGTCGAAAGGGGGCATAACTCCATCAAAAAATGACGCAAACGCCTGAAACTCGAACCTGGTCTGTAATTTCTTATATTAACGCGATGCACCGATTTTCGCTTAAATATCTTGAAGGAGTGCGAAAAAAAGTGCGGAAAGCTGATATTTTTCGTATTTCTTAAGTCGAAAGGGGGCATAACTCCATCAAAACTAAAACTCGAACTGGGACTCTGAAATTATCGTACAGCCCGAAGCAGACAGACAGGCAGATAGACAGGCAGGTAGGCAGGCGGGCAGGCTGGTGGTTTGGTGGGCAGGCAGGGAGCCAGGCAAGCGGGCAGGGAGCCAGGCAAGCGGGCGGGCAGGCGGACGGCGGGATGGGCGGCAGACAGACGGGTGGGCGGGCATGTGGGCGTGCAGGCGGGTGGGCGGGTGGGCAGGCAGGTGGGCGGGCAGGCAGGCGGGCGGGCAGGTGGCACCAGCTGCAATACCCACACTGTAACTGGAGACACAGACACATTGAATGCAATACCCATTCCTCATTACCGGGCGAGTGTGTCCCAGTAGCTGTCTATTGATAGGTCATGTTTTGTTTTGGCCTGTGCTATAAGCCCCCTTCTCTCGGCACTTTAGCTTTAGCCTGTACTATAAGCCTCTTATCTCACCACGTTAGTTTTAGCCTGTAATACAAGCCTCCTTCTCTCGCCCCTTTAGTTTTAGCCTTACTATAAACCTCCTCCTCCTCCTCTCGCCCCTTTAATTTTAGCCTGTGAAAGAAGCGTCCTTCTCCCACCCATTTAGTTTTAGCCTGTGAAATAAGCGTCCTTCTCTCGCCCCTTTAGTTTTAGCCCTGCTATAAGCCTCCTTCTCTCGCCCCTTTAGTTTTAGCCTGCTAAATAAGCGTCCTTCTCTCGCCCCTTTAGTTTTAGCCATGCTATAAGCCTCCTTCTCTCGCCCCTTTAGCTTTAGCCTGTGAAATAAGCGTCCTTCTCTCGCCCCTTTAGCTTTAGCCTGTGAAATAAGCGTCCTTCTCTCGCCCCTTTAGTTTTAGCCTGTGAAATAAGCGTCCTTCTCTCGCCCCTTTAGTTTTAGCCTGTGAAATAAGCGTCCTTCTCTCGCCCCTTTAGTTTTAGCCTGTGAAATAAGCGTCCTTCTCTCGCCCCTTTAGTTTTAGCCTGTGAAATAAGCGTCCTTCTCTCGCCCCTTTAGTTTTAGCCTGTGAAATAAGCGTCCTTCTCTCGCCCCTTTAGCTTTAGCCTGTGAAATAAGCGTCCTTCTCTCGCCCCTTTAGTTTTAGCCTGTGAAATAAGCGTCCTTCTCTCGCCCCTTTAGTTTTAGCCTGTGAAATAAGCGTCCTTCTCTCACCCCTTTAGTTTTAGCCTGTGAAATAAGCGTCCTTCTCTCGCCCCTTTAGTTTTAGCCTGTGAAATAAGCGTCCTTCTCTCGCCCCTTTAGTTTTAGCCTGTGAAATAAGCGTCCTTCTCTCGCCCCTTTAGTTTTAGCCTGTGAAATAAGCGTCCTTCTCTCACCCCTTTAGTTTTAGCCTGTGAAATAAGCGTCCTTCTCTCGCCCCTTTAGTTTTAGCCTGTGAAATAAGCGTCCTTCTCTCACCCCTTTAGTTTTAGCCTGTGAAATAAGCGTCCTTCTCTCGCCCCTTTAGTTTTAGCCTGTGAAATAAGCGTCCTTCTCTCGCCCCTTTAGCTTTAGCCTGTGAAATAAGCGTCCTTCTCTCGCCCCTTTAGTTTTAGCCTGTGAAATAAGCGTCCTTCTCTCGCCCCTTTAGTTTTAGCCTGTGAAATAAGCGTCCTTCTCTCGCCCCTTTAGTTTTAGCCTGTGAAATAAGCGTCCTTCTCTCACCCCTTTAGTTTTAGCCTGTGAAATAAGCGTCCTTCTCTCGCCCCTTTAGCTTTAGCCCTGCTATAAGCCTCCTTCTCTCGCCCCTTTAGTTTTAGCCTGTGAAATAAGCGTCCTTCTCTCGCCCCTTTAGTTTTAGCCTGTGAAATAAGCGTCCTTCTCTCGCCCCTTTAGCTTTAGCCTGTGAAATAAGCGTCCTTCTCTCGCCCCTTTAGTTTTAGCCTGTGAAATAAGCGTCCTTCTCTCGCCCCTTTAGTTTTAGCCTGTGAAATAAGCGTCCTTCTCTCGCCCCTTTAGTTTTAGCCTGTGAAATAAGCGTCCTTCTCTCGCCCCTTTAGTTTTAGCCTGTGAAATAAGCGTCCTTCTCTCGCCCCTTTAGCTTTAGCCTGTGAAATAAGCGTCCTTCTCTCGCCCCTTTAGCTTTAGCCTGTGAAATAAGCGTCCTTCTCTCGCCCCTTTAGTTTTAGCCTGTGAAATAAGCGTCCTTCTCTCGCCCCTTTAGTTTTAGCCTGTGAAATAAGCGTCCTTCTCTCGCCCCTTTAGTTTTAGCCTGTGAAATAAGCGTCCTTCTCTCGCCCCTTTAGCTTTAGCCTGTGAAATAAGCGTCCTTCTCTCGCCCCTTTAGTTTTAGCCTGTGAAATAAGCGTCCTTCTCTCGCCCCTTTAGTTTTAGCCTGTGAAATAAGCGTCCTTCTCTCGCCCCTTTAGTTTTAGCCTGTGAAATAAGCGTCCTTCTCTCGCCCCTTTAGTTTTAGCCTGTGAAATAAGCGTCCTTCTCTCGCCCCTTTAGTTTTAGCCTGTGAAATAAGCGTCCTTCTCTCGCCCCTTTAGCTTTAGCCCTGCTATAAGCCTCCTTCTCTCGCCCCTTTAGCTTTAGCCTGTGAAATAAGCGTCCTTCTCTCGCCCCTTTAGTTTTAGCCTGTGAAATAAGCGTCCTTCTCTCGCCCCTTTAGTTTTAGCCTGTGAAATAAGCGTCCTTCTCTCGCCCCTTTAGTTTTAGCCTGTGAAATAAGCGTCCTTCTCTCGCCCCTTTAGTTTTAGCCTGTGAAATAAGCGTCCTTCTCTCGCCCCTTTAATTTTGACCTGCGCTCTAAGCCTCCTTTCTCCTCTCCCTGGAGATAATAGAGATGAACTATGTGTCTAATTTAGTCTCAGCATATTTACTATTGGTAATCTAATTAACCCTTTAATGACAAAATATAAAAATATGCTTATTGAATGGCCATTTGCAGGCCAAAAGACTTTTTGAAAATTTACCCATTGGAATGACAGGCTCGCCAGTCATTCTAGTGGTAAATTTTCAAAAATTATCATTTCTTTCCCAAGACCACTGCAGAGGCCGGTTCTGTCTGGCTTTTCATTAAAGGGCTAGATAGCATTGAGCATTTGTGTAAGCACGTTACAGTTACTGTAATTAGTGGCTTATTTAGACTACTTACCATATTGTGTCCAGCAACAAATTAGTAGAATCGTGGATATACTGATACAAGATTTGTCCATCTTTGCTGTTTGTTCTAGTTATTGTCAGATGACAATTCAACCTATAAATCGGCCTAGTAAACTGTTAAAAGATAAACATCACATGTACATCCGATACATGTCACTGGTAATTGCATATTTTGTTCTCTCGCGCAAAGGCAGGTCGCACATGCAAAGAGACACGTATGCGGTGATATATTCTTTGTTATGCAAATATTTCATCTATGCACGTCTGCGCACGCCTGTCGTTTGCCGTTTCATTTCGCGCGCGAATGTGTGTCTCGACAAATAGAGGCCTATGCGGTCTATTCCCCGCCCATTTTCGTTATGCAACGGCCACTTTTTTACGCGTGTTGGAATCGATTTATATATCGTCCAGTAAGGTGTTTTCGAGGGTCGTGTGATTTCGAGGGCACATACTTTTGACGTTCTTACGTGCGTGTCGCTTAGGCGATATCAACAATCATGTGTCATTAAAAAGATACAGTATTTTTCACAGCACGAGTGTAAATTTTTAAAAGATGCGCGTAGTACAAGTGATTATTTTATGCATTTTGATGTCAGTGTAGTGAACACGTATTTTCACTAATACCTTTTTGACCCATGATAAAAATACTGATAACTCGTAAGGAAATTATACAAATCAATCCAGTTTTTGCGTCCAACGACATCTGCCAGTTACAGTCCTGAGTAGCACAGCAAACCCGTTGCCATAGCAATAATTTATTTCTCCCGTAGCGTGGAACTGGCATGGGGTGCTTATGCAGTTTTCGGATCTAGATTGGTTTTTCTTTTCCCGCAATGGCAATTCAAACAGGCCCTAGTTACAACACACGATATAAATTTCAATAATATTTTTCTATTTTCCGGTAGGCAAAACACTTATGTTCATTTTCAATACCACATTTACAAATTTACAAAAGAAAAACTGAAAGATTTTAACTTTTTTAATGTTTTGGCTGAAATTTGCTGCTACCCGGTTATCAAGAAAAGCGGAATATAACCTGATCTGGATTTACAACTATAAATTAAGTTGTGTGTTTGTATCAGACCCGTTTAAGGCATTATTGTCGGTGACAGACTCTCCTTTGCTCAAATCATAAAAATGGCATCGATTCACTACCTCATTAGAGCTGAAATTACGCGATTACATCGCCCTCGGAAACACATGACGCAATACTGAGATTGCATCTGTAGACCAGGTAGTGGATATTTATAAGGAGTAAGTTTATTTTACGGTTTATTTTTATTTGTATGCATGCTTTATTTCAGTGAATGTTTGTTAGTTACGGAATTGATAAAATTTATTGTTAAAATCCCTACTCTTATATTAAATCGGTGAAAATGTGCTTACACCCTCGAAACCCCATTACCCGATGATACAGTCAAATTATTTTACAATGTTCAACTAAATGTATATTAAATTATAAATTTAGCAGATTCGCAAACTTGTGACGAACCTTTCGATTTTCATGACTGGTCTAACCTTAATCTCTATGGCTTTGCGTCATTATGATTGTGACGTCACCTAACTAATAACGTAATTGAGTATGACGTCAGATACTTGAGCGAAAGATCGCACCACTCCTTTGGGTTTGAAAATCTACAGTATTAATTAACCACGAGAAAGCCAAATTACTTTCAAAATATTCAACAGAAAATGTCTAACATCATAATGAATTCGTCATATCGTGAGTGTGGGCTGGGTGGGGTGGTGGTGTTAGTGGTGATGGTAGGAACGCTTAATCTCGGCAGTACTCAGCTTGTACCCTGCCGATGTCGGTAAACATGCATTTATTTACGTCTACTAGCAGATCACTTGTAAAATGTGGACGTTGTCTGCCATGACAGACAATGCACATGTAGTTGAGTGACTTGGGTGTATTTGTAGCTACAATTGGCCGATCTTCTACGAGTATACGCAAATATATTTGCTATGATATCATTATATTAGTCATACGATATGAAAGACTGACGAGCTACGTAGTCCATAAGCCAGCAGGGTTTGCCGATACCATCTGGGAATGGGGGTGGGTGGGGTGAATGATCGTAGTGATTTCGGCACGGTCTACATCCATGGAGAAAATATGTGAAAATACGTGGTAGCAAACGTCGCGCGTCACCACCACCACTCCACCCACCCGACGCGCGGAGCGAACACCACGTCGCCCACGACGCGAGAGCGCGTCACGCATCGCCCGTAGATAGCCCAGAACTTGATGTACTTTTAGGTTTGAGTTCCAGGATCAGTGGAATACACAGTATCGGAATTACATAGTGAATGTATATTCTCGCTACCGTGAAAAGATGTCGGATTCAAATAAGGGGCAAAAGTAATTATATTCCCAAAATTTTTATTTATCGACCGATTTCCTTAAAATTTTCACAGTTATCTAGTGTCAATAGGACATTGTCGGACTATCGTGGAAAACCTATAGTGTCCCATCGAGATTTCGAGGGAAAACTCTCGGAAATACATCTCAAAATTGCGCAAAAACCAAGTTAATATCCTATTCTATCATAGCTTCGTATATCTATATTTGACACCGCTATGAATTATTGCCCGCTGCGCTTATTCACATGCTATAGACCACGCCTACAATTCGTATATGGTCCCTGTGCCGACACGCAATTGGTAAATGGGCCTGCGCTTTGACCAACAGGTGCGTCAATATATACTTTGTACATGGGCCAGGCCCATTAGCAACCCATCCGATTGGTTATTGTGGCGGTACACATACACGCGTGTTTAAAAAGCTCATTTGAATTTAATGATATTTTCATGATTGATTTCTCTACTGGTCGAATTGCTTTATTCATCAATATTATGATTGGTTAAAATTAAACGCGTTTGCCATTTGAACCCGCCCTCAATAAGATTATGGACCGGATGTCGACGCTTATATGCCTACTGTGTAAATAAGAATTGTTTGATTTAATTTCGCAAAAATACAAATAGGCTATTCTTATTGGCTAGATCGAATGATTTGTATTTACCGTCCAATAAATGGCGAGATATAAGTATCCAAATATTGAGATTTAGTCTAACGTACAGTTTGCAAAATATATTATCGAATAATGACTTATTATAACCCCGCCAAAAAATTTGGCGGGGTATTATGTAATGTTTTCGTATTGTTTTGTACTGTTTTGGCTATATCTCTAAGTGTGAGATTTTGTGCCAATAGATGATTCTGATTCTGATTCTGTAATCGCGCCGTCCGTCCGGGCTAGCGGGCGGCAGAGTGGCTTCCGGATGATAACTTCGTTACCCTTTGTCGGATCGCATTGAAACTCCATAGGGTGGTTGGACTAGGTCTTGGGAAGAAACCTATCGAAATCGACGATGATCCAAAATCCAAGATGGCCGCCAGCCACCGGTAGCCATCTTGTAAATTGGTTTCTAGATGATAACTTTGTTACCGTTTATCGGATCGCTTTGAAACTTCATAGAGTGGTTGGACTAGGTCTGCGGAAGAAACCTATCGAAATCGATGATGACCCGGAATCCAAGATGGCCGCCAGCCACCGGTGGTCATCTTGAAAATTGGTTTCCAGATGATAACTCCGTTACATCGTCAGTAAACTGATCTTCCCGAGGCCCTCACACACACACACACACACACACGCACGCACGCACGCACGCACGCACGCACGCACGCACGCACGCACGCACGCACGCACGCACGCACGCACATATATATATATATATATATATATATATATATATATATATATATATATATATATATATATATATATATATATATATATATATATATATATATATATATATATATATATATATATATATATATATATATATATATATATATATATATATATATATATATATATATATATATATATATATATATATATATATATAACTATTTACAAATATACAAAATATACAATATTATAACACAAGTAAAATGACTGTTAAATTAGATAATTAAGATATTTGTTCATTTTCGATAGATATTACTAAAACAGTATTGCAGAATAATTACCTCGTCGAATGTCGATGTTCGAATCACCGTTCACGCATACATACGCGCAAGGTCGTACACATTAATTCACACATACACACATACATAGCCATTTAGAAATAAACAAAATATGCAATATTAGAACACAAGTAAAAAGGTGAAATCACATTGCCCATATATCACTATAATTTAGTGATATATTCATGTATATTGGATTTGAATGTCAGCAGAGTAGAAGACTGAGTAATCGTTTCAGGCAGAGAGTTCCACAGTTGCGCTGCAGTGTATTTGAAGCTTTTTCTGCCATATTCCGTTTTAATCCTCGGAAGTTGTAGGTGATTGCGTGTTTTGGAACGTAAATTTCTAGTGTGCGCCACCCCAACGGAAGTGAACATGTCTTTCATGTAACCAGGGGCCAGACCATTTCTAGATTTATATGTCATAATACCCATTTTAATTTGCATTCTTTTAGTTAAATTTGTCCAGTTTAATGTTTCATATAGTTGTGCAGATGGTGTCCTGTAAGGCATGTCTAATATCACCCTAGCAGCCCGTTTTTGTAGTTTTTCTAAACTATCCAATAATGTAGGTGAAGACTGGCAAAATACAAGACTACAATAATCAATGTGTGAAAGGATATACATACGACTTATAGAAAAGATTGCGTTGCTGAATGCTAAGATAATGTTTATTTTTCCGTAGAATATAAATCAAGGACGAAATCTTTTTACAAAGTTTGCCTATATGTTCTTTCCATGCAAGCGTATTGTCTATGTACACTCCTAAAAGTGTGTCAGATTCCACAACATTTAAGCTTCCACGATTTGTAGGGATTATAACATTATTATTTACTTGTTTCAATTTATGCTTAGTTCCTAACATCATGAACTTAGTTTTGTCCGTATCTAACAACATTTTATTATTTACACACCATTCTTTTACCGACTTCGTACCGTTAATTAGATTTTCTTGAATTTCAGCGACATTTGAGCTAGCAGCATGCATAGTTGTATCATCAGCATACATATCCATAAGATTGTTGACACACATGGGTAAATCATTTACATATAAAATGAACAGAAGTGGCCCTAAAACTGAGCCTTGTGGTACTCCTATATCGATGGGCAGTGGTTTAGAATTCTTTCCAGAAATTGAAACGTATTGTTGTCTGCCAATTAAATATGAAGAAAACCACTTTAATGTATTATAGCTGAATTTGTAAATACTTAATTTTTGTAATAGGATGTCATGATTGACAAGATCAAAGGCCTTTTTAAAGTCAATCAAAATAGAACCAATAATGTCGCCATTATCTATCGAAAAGCGCCATCTTTCTACTAGATTTAACAAAGCAGTTTCACATGAATGGTTAGGTCTGAAGCCTGATTGCGACTCCACTAATAAATTATACTTGGTTATAAATTTATAAATATGATCATGTATACCAGGTCATCACTAACCTTAGATCAGGTT
>CM067370.1:121755802-121793302 GCA_034401795.1 Chaetoderma sp. LZ-2023a | reverse complement strand
ATGAAGTCTATTTGGTTGAAGACAGCTGTTGTAGCCTTAGAACCTTTTGGGGCTTTGCGATCAGCAATGTGTCCGGTTCATGTTGTCCGGTGACGGCATGTGTGTTTAAAAGCTGTATTTAAGGTAAATAGACCAATGGAACTGAGGAATGCCACCAGTGCATCTCCATTGCTGCTGTGTGTCCCCTCTCCATACAATCCCATGCATAAGCCAAGTCCTGAACTTGTGTCCGCAATTCTGAGTTTGCCCAGCTTGGAGTTGAAATCTCTACACACGAGTAGTTGCCATCTACCTGGGATTGTAATGGCGGAGCTCAGTTCTGCATAGAAGGAATCTAATAATGCTGGATTCTCTTTGGCTTTTTCCGTAGTTGGACCATATGCGTTGACAATGCGACAGGTAATGTGTTTTCGCGAAGGTATATCTAGGTCGATGAATGTAACGCGATCACCGACCTAAATATAAAAAACTAATGACATGGTCCAAGACCCTTGGTCCGATAACCAAGCCTAAGCCCCGCTGCCCCGATATGTGGCTTGTTTTTGCTCCATGAGTGCTAGCTTATGGTCTGTCTGTAGTTGCTGCTCTGCGTGTTTAGCTACTTTAGTCTCTTGAATGCATGTAATATCGATGTTATAGTGTTTACAGTCTGCACCCAAGGTTTGCCTCTTTGATGATGCACTCAGACCACGTACATTCCACGTAGGTATGGTAAGCTCCTGGGAAGATCGCGTCGTCCGAGGATGTCGAGCACTGTTTCTTGTTTGAAGAAGGTTAGACATAATCAGAGTTGCCTCTGTATGCGGATGTCAGCACGCAATCCTTGAAGACTTAGTTTCCCAACCAAGTTGGTACTTACGGTGGACTCGGTGGAGACCAGCGTGGAGGTGTCATCTTTCTCCCACAGCAGCAGCAGCAGCAGCAGCAGCAGCAGCAGCAGCAGCAGCAGCAGCAGCAGCAGCAGCAGCAGTGTAATATATATGTCACGGGGTCACGAAGTGTATACCGGAATAGGGGCATGCACATATTTAGCCATATCTTGAGAATACAAGAACGTAGAATCAACAGATACAGCATACGCATTAATATTATGATGGTTTATAATTGCTTTGAGTTTGAACTATTAACGTCACAGGGGTCACTAAGTGCATTGCTAAGACAGCGCACAAAGGCGTGAGTCAGTATCTCCCTCGACTGCTTTCTAGTTGGGTCATTAATTGTTTTCGATTGCTCGATTATAAGTGTAATCACTCACTCAAGGAATTGATTGATTAATTCTTTGATTAATACTGTAATTATTCGAATGCATAATCATTTGATTCGATCGATTCAATCCAGAGGAAGAGGGAGGGAGGGAGGTGGGGAGAGAGATGGCAAGGTACCCGTTAAGAAGAGTGAACGCCCATTGGAATACGCGCAAACAACTGACAGAATAATCTAACTCTGCAATACCTTGTACGGTATTTAAAAATCATATTGCATCTTTCCCATTCCTAGTAGACAGGGTATGCCGACGTGCGGGGATTCTTCACTCGTCAATATTCCGTCATCTGCTATTAAGTATCCGAACATATTCAAGAAGGTCATCTGTTTTACACTATATCTTGCTGGAGGCAAGAATACAGGCATAACTTTTTCCGCGCCTTTTTCGGCACAGTTATCTGTTAATCCTGACAATATCGGCCAAACACTATTTCGCCAATGAAAACACGTATTTCTTGTAACCACGTTATTTAACTCTTGGGTATGCTAATAATTGATGGTACAACGCGTCAAATTGCTTAATTTGACAGTATTTGTATGACTACACCTTTTTAGCGTGTTCTCAAAATCTTTCTGCTTTATAACATAGACATTTTCCGAAAGAAAATAAATAATGTGGCGAGGAGAAACAAATCTCATAAATATTTTGTAAATACTTGGACTGAAATCTGTTACTCAGATTGTTAGACTAATTGGACTGAACGTTTTTGCTGCCTTATGTTGAAAGCCATGCATGTTACCGCCTGTGGAAGCAATAGTTAGAAGCTATTGCTGTCCTGGGCAGTTATGCAGCAATAGCTTCCATCATAAGACGGCAACAACATTGAGCCCATTTAGGCTAAAGAATAATCTGTGCTTGGTGGAAATTAACTGTTCTCAGATTTTGAATGCTATGAGTAGGCCTTAATTCGGCCCCTTCTTAGTACAATAACGGCCTCGTGTGATGTGATGCACCAATGAGAAAAGCATCACCTTCACCCATCCCAATTTTAAATTATAGGCTATATTATTTCAAACCGAACAATATTTTATTCCAAACTGAACAATCTGATTCTGCAACATTTAGCAACGGATTACAACTTGTTTAAAATTGCATTCATAAAACCTATTATCCGCATCGACAATAGCTTCGCTTTTGCCGTCTATTAAATATATGTTGATAACCAATTTCATTCACATATGGGTCAATTTAAGTAAAACGTACCAAATGGTATCAGAGGTCTTTGTCAACAAATATTTGTGTTGTATGTACGAATTTGTTTATTCGTACAAAGCTTTTTCCAGTAGTGACAACTATAATTGTGATTAGATGCATATTTAAAAGCAATGTGGGTATTTAATTAGAATGTGATAATCACTTGCGAATCATGTCACCCCCTCAAAAATTCCATGTCAGAAACTAAAACATAAAAATTTGTAAATGATAATTCCCACATACATAGCACTGATTATTGTGATATTACTACTAGAGACGCTGATTATATAAGTTATTACTTGTGCTATGTATGAGGGATGACCAAGCAGCGGCTGTAAGATTCCCTTCCATCGTAAAATCTGCAGTAGACAGAAACATTTTCAAAAACTCATGCCAGATTCTTTTTATCAAGACCTTCACAGTCCCTATAGCCTTTCTTTAATATATATGTCAATCAATCCAACGAAGTTATTTTCAATTCAATTCAAATATTTTTTATTTTATAGTAGTATTTCACATTTATATTACAAAGGACAGGTAGTTCATCAAATGCAAAGCCTATGTGGTGATGGACCCCTAATATATACAAAGAGACATTACAACATTAAATTACTGTACATATTACAAATAACAACATTACAACACTACACGTAACGCACACAAAAACATAGTTAAGTTACTAGTAGTTAATTATGATAAGATAAGATGTGGATTTTTTCCACTTGCACCAACAGTACATATGAATTATTTTAAAAGTTTTAACATTCAGTGCTAGAAGATCTGCTGTTTTAAGTTGCTAGATGTAATGGAAAGAGGGTTGGGGAGGTGGGAGTGATGGTGGGAGTGATGGTGGGGGTGGGGGGGGGGGGGAAGGGGCGTTCATCAAGCTTAAAGACAGTAATCCAGTATGTGATGTATTATTATTATTATTATTATTATTATTATTATTATTATTATTATTATGATTATTATTATTATTATTGATACTAATACGGTGTGTGATGAGCCATAATGTATGATGAGCCATGGTGGTAGTGGTGTTCCTAAAATTAATGAGATAGGTAAATTCATCAGACTTCCACAGCCATACTCCCTCCTCATGTGTTCTTCTAAAGTGGTCTCCCTATGGGTGATTAACCCTTTCCCTGATGAGTATCCTATATCTCGCTCAAGTCCAGAGGCAACAATTTATGGAAAGTGTTGAATATTTTGAAATTACTCCGACTGGAAGTCGGAAGTTGACAGACTAACAATACAAACATTAAATTACATGTTTCGAAGGATTCAACTATTGCACATTACAAATATAAATATATAAACAATAGATGACTTTGGTTACTATAAAAAAAATACACAGCCATATATCCTTCCATTTGCATCCACAGCTAACAATATGATTCCAGTCAGACCAAATTCAACACCCAACAGAACTAGATGCGCATCATAAGCAATGAATTTTGTCAAGGACTCATCAGCGAAAGGGTTAGTAGGCTTCTATAATAATTGTCTTGAGGTTCTTTTTGTATGATTTTTTGGTGATAATCTGTGTGCGGATGTCTGTTTCTGTGTTGTTCCATAGGTGTATTGCTTTTGTTGATGGCTTTTGTCTGGAGGCTTCTGTGCGGCAGAAGGTTGTATGCAGATTTGTTCGTGATCGTGTGTTGTGTGAGTGTATGTCTTCATTATTCTTGAACAGGTTTAATAATGGGGTTGGTAAATTATTGTTATAGAAGTCTCTGAGGACGGAGTACAGTTGGAGCTTTCTTATATCTTCAAGCTTCAATAGTTTTTCTGTTTTAAAGAAACATTTTGACCCGCTGTTTGTTGTGAAAATATCTTTATAGCATTTTTCTGAAGTGTCTTTAATTTTGTTAGTTTTGATGAGTAAGTGTTAGTCCAAATAGTGTTGCAGTATGTAATTTGCGGTAATATTAACGTGCTATATAGCGTTTTTATAAGGTGCTTTGGTAAGTAGCTTTTTAGTCGACGCATAATACCAATGTTCTTTGCAACCTTTAACGTTACAATTTGTATATGTTTCTCCCATGTGAGCTTCTTGTCCAAATATACACCTAAGAATTTTGCAAATTGTGCTTCACATATTTCTTGATTATCTACATAAATTTTAGGGAGAACAGTACTTTTCATTTTTTTATTTGTGAATAAGATGTAATTTGTTTTTGCAACATTGAGCTATAATTTGTTAACCTTAAACCAATGAATTACTTTTTCCATTTCTTCATTTATGTTTTTGTATAACGTGTCAATGTTTTTATGGCTGCAAAAAGCATTGGTATCGTCTGCAAAGAAAATTAATGACAAGTGTTTGCAAACATTTGGTAGGTCATTCTTATAGAGTAAGAACAACAGCGGGCCAAGAATTGAACCCTAAGGAACACCACAGACTATTTTTTCAACCTTTGATAGGACTCTATTATACTGGACATATTGGGTTCTACTGGATAGGTAGCCTTTTATCCAGTCCAGTGCAATGCCTCGTATTCCGTAGTTTGAGAGTTGTTCTATTAAAATGGCATGGTCTATTGGATCGAATGCTTTAGATAAATCTATAAAAATTCCAAGAATATATTCTTTTTTGTCCAATGTATTTATTATCCTTTCCATCATATCTATAAGAGCTAACATTGTGGAGTGTTTTCCCCGAAAACCGTATTGTGACTGGTAAAGAATAGAGTTTTTATTTAAGTAATTGGTTAGCCTGTTATAATAGAGTCTTTCCAAGAGCTTCGAGAACAGTGGTAGTACTGAGACTGGCCGATAGTTAGTGAAGTCAGAGGAGTATTTTGCTTTGTAAATTGGGGTTACATCGGACAACGGCACATACAATAGGCGTGCGTGTTAGTTATCGCCCCTGTGAAGGCTCTCAGCGTAACTATTGTTGATTTCGGATATGTTGTCGCAGTACTCCGACCAGAAGTATCACGTGGTTGCTTTGCCTATCTACGCACGTTTATTCCCGCTTGAAGCAGGCGTATTCGAGCAAAATTTATACCACATGATACGAATTTGTACCACGTGATGCCGTTGTCCGATTATAGGCTCGGTCGTTAGGATATGTTTAAGAGGTACCCCGCTTACCTCGACAACATATCCGAACTTAGCCTATATACGCGAAATTTGATATTTGAACCATGTTACATTGAATAGTATATTAATTATATGTCAAGGCCGAATGCTTGCTCAAATTTTCCCAAATGCATTTATCCTTTGCTATAATAAATTTTAATATATAGAATGACAGCCTATTTTGATAAGCATAGCATCATTAGATCCATTGCATCCACTGAGAAAAACAGAATGACAGCATCGATAAACACTGTCAAGAGCATCACAGTCAACACCATCACGTTTCTTATTTTAAGTCATGGAAATTTACACATTACTTTACATCAAAGATGCCTTGTCATTGTATGTGTACTAATAAAGTATTTTCTGTTATCAATAGACATTCCTTTGCACAACATCGGGGAAATATGTATTTTGATGTTTTTTCAGGTCAAGACCATAGCATTTCGTCAAGACCGTCACATACGTTAAAACCATCACATTGAATTTTCCTTTCGAATTCATACAATTTACAATTTACTTTTACAGCTAACTTGTCGGGATATTATTCATTAATCGTCCTTATATATATATATATATATATATATATATATATATATATATATATATATATATATATATATATATTCTTGATAACTTTGCATCACATACAGTAGGCGTGCGTGTGTGTGGGGGGGGGGGGGGGGGGTAGTGAGGACATAATATTCAGCAAATTGATCAAGATTAAGCATGGCGAGTTATCAAATTATTCATTATATATCAAAACCGTTTGAAATTTGAGATTTCTGAACCACCCTTTTGGTACGTTTTCCTGATATTGACCCATATAGTTTAAGCTCTTCGTCCATCTTGCAGAACCACATGGTGGTTTAATGACACCATTTAGTATATTATCGATTCATGTCATAATTGGTATCCTTGGCAAAGTCTTAATGCGAGTTATGTAAATAGACATTCTCAAAGTGGTGCTTCCCGAAGCCAGCCTTAGACAGGTGACTTACACGGGCGGCCACAACCACTTCGTTAATTTAATCATTTCTGATCAAATGTCGGGTTTGTAAGCGCTGCAGCACTGCTTATAACGTTAATTCGGTCGCCATATAAACATCATTACCATGGCTTTCAGTACAGTGACCTCTTATGGATGCTCTCAGTATTGCGATGTTAACCTATTACATAACATCAGCAACCCCTGTATTACATAATATTGGGAATCCAGGTGTTATATAATATTAGGAAACCTGATATCATACATGATTGATTTATTGATTCCACATTAGGCCATAGGCCCTTGAGTGTACAGAGTATAAACCTACAATGACGGTCAGCTATTATATACGTTCATAAACAATAAATTAATAAATGCATTGATTATCCCTAAAGTCGAAACATGTACACTATACAATAGATTATGCCTGATTATCGATTTCCAGAAAGCTATACAGATGAGCTGTTGGGTATCTTGAGGCTAAGTTGACTGGGCGCCGGTGCTGCCTAAGGCAGCAGCAGCGCCCAGTCAAACCAGCCTCAAATCATCCAACAGCATGTCTATTAAATAGCAAAGAATTACAAAGACATACAATTTATACAACGTGTCAGACTCTGAGATTTGATGACTGTCTATATGGAACCCTTTGTGACGTAATGATTGTGACGTCATCACACACGCGCGGAACTGATTATGACGTCATACTAGGTCAGATGATGAATGGATACTTTGGAAAGGTGAATTCGTACGTGTCAGACTATTAATCGTTTAAGACTGACTATATCGAGGCATTCATGGCGTCATGATTGTGACGTCATCTTACAGATCACGTAGTTGATTATGATATCATAAACATGATAGCAATACCGCCGAGAACAGAATTTCAAGGATTAAAAGTGCATATTCACACCAAAATGCGTGAAAATAAAATTGTTAAAATCGTAAACTTTTAGAGGCTTAAATTGTGTGCCTAGATAAAAAATGAAACTAAATAAATCTTAACATATGATGATTTCATTATGTGTAAATTAATAATAATTTTTTCAGTTGGGAGATTGAAATAAAGACAGGAGTCCCTAATTCAAATTCACAACTAAACCATGTGTAATAATTTGTATGGTAAATTAATAATAATTTTTTCAGTTGGGAGATTGAAATAAAGACAGGAGTCCCTAATTCAAATTCACAACTAAACAAAGTGTAATAATTTGTATGGATTGAAATCATCATACGTTAAGATTTAAAGGTGCATATTCACACCGGAATGTTTGAAAATAAACGTGTTAAAATTGTAAACTGTTAGAGTCTTAACCTGTGCGCCTAGATGTAATGAAGCGAAATAAATCTTAACACATGATGATTTTATTCCTTAAAAATTTTGATACCGTTCTGGATACCTGTTCATAACTTTAAAACATTGATGTTCATATTTGGCCTAAAACAGGAATAGCTTCGATTTGAGCGGGTCTTATAAATTATTATATCGCTAACCGAGCATCAAAGTTAAACAGACGGTGAAAAAACTAGAGATGCTCTTAAATGAAACGGGACTTACGAAATTGTAGACTCAAAAGATTTTTCATACCCAAGATGCCCAGCCCACTTTTAGTTAGGCCCTGCCCGCATTTTCAGCATGTTTGAATCGATTGAAAACTGGATTCAGAGAATCTCAATTTCAAGGTAACTAACCCAGTCATTTGTTGATTATTTTGAAACTATTTTACCTAGGACGTATTGGCAGCAACAGCTCCAGGCCAAATTAGTTTCAAAATGTTCAACAGAAAATGGTTATTAAATTGTTAATTCAGCAAAGCCATACAATTCAAACCCTTAATGTCGGGCGTTTGTCACTCGTGACGGACACACGTCATTTTGATTGTGACGTCAGCTAACAAGTGACGTATTTTTATTATGACGTCAGATATTTGAGTTACAGATTGGATCCCTTCATTATAGACTGGTCTGTTAATGGCGATCTTTGTTCTTATCGATCATAGTTAAAAAGTATCGATGCCATCTTAGATCCTCTGTCAGTTCCGGATGAAAAGCAGTTGCCAGTATGTTGCCATGACGAGCAGCCACAATAACCGACCTATGATCATCACACTTTGAAGACCCTGTTTCCAGCGTCGCTAAAACTTTGGTATCGCCATCAGTGACGTCAAGAATAGCAGGTGCCCGGATGAAAATTCCCCTGCAGGTGCCATTAGGAGGTCCAAGTTGTTTTAGAATTGAGTCGTGGAGAACTAAATCTGCCTCAAAGCTGTTAACCTGGCGACCGAAGTAGTTCCTTGAAACAATGACACCAAGACCACCAAGCTGACAAAAATAGAAAAAACAGTAATAAAATTACCGTCAACTGTGTCTCTAGCTGTCAAAAAATGGGGCATCCAAATGCGGTAGAAATGGAGGGGTGGTGGCTTAATGCAACTCATTACTAATAGTATGGTATTTCTGGGTCAGATGATGACCATTCATTAAGATCACCCATCATTTGCAAAAGATCACCCATCATTTGCAAGCCCCGCCCCCCAACCCCAACCCACACACACACACGCACGCACGCACGCACGCACGCACACACGCACGCACGCACGCACGCACGCGCACGCACGCACACAAATGCATATGTTTAGCTGTATCATGTGATGACAGTGCGTGTTACATTTCTCATCAATTATCATAGAGTAAGGATACATACATTGTATTTATGTTATAGAATCAGAAGCTCCAAACATAGAATTACTCGTATTGTCTCGCAATAAACCAATGGTAAGATATGTCCTTTCACACTATAATCCACAAGGGCCAGATTTAAAGAATAGACGTGGGTCGCATGAGCTCCTGCA
Source organism: Chaetoderma sp. LZ-2023a (assembly GCA_034401795.1). Classification (NCBI taxonomy): domain Eukaryota; kingdom Metazoa; phylum Mollusca; class Caudofoveata; order Chaetodermatida; family Chaetodermatidae; genus Chaetoderma; species Chaetoderma sp. LZ-2023a. The sequence goes on along the minus strand of CM067370.1, from coordinate 121,783,920 downwards.
AAATCTCCAGAAAAATCAGGCCTAATGTTTAACCATTCAAACTGTCAAATCAAGTAATATTTATTCTCTCAAGCTACTATATGAAGTGTGCTATAAATTTGTACATTTGACGACAGAGATATATATGTACATAATTATACTTGATATCATCACCATCATCATCATCCAGTAACGACAAAATTAGTAATAATCTTAAACAAGCAACAGTAGTAGTAGTAGTAGTAGTAGTAGTAGTAGTAGTAGTAGTAGTAGTAGTAGTAGTAGTAGTAGTAGTAGTAGTAGTTAGTAGTAGTAGTAGCTTGCACTGTTTTGACATGTTAGGTTTGTATTGTTATTCTATTAATAAAGCCCGCTATTTCAACCGATTTTGTATGAGGGTTTGCAAGCCTTTTTAAAGGAGTTCCTCCGTGAAGTGTATCCGACTGCGTCAGCGTCGGATTTTCAAAAAAAAAGAAGAAAAAAAAAGTAGTAGTAGTAGTAGTAGTAGTAGTAGTAGTAGTAGTAGTAGTAGTAGTAGTAGTAGTAGTAGTAGCAGCAGCAGCAGTAGTAGCAGTAGTAGCAGTAGCAGCAGCAGCGGTTGTAGTAGTAGGTAATAGTAGCAACAGAATTAGTAGCAGTCATGGTAGCGGTAGTAGTAGTAGTAGTAGTAGTAGTAGTAGTAGTAGTAGTAGTAGTAGTAGTAGTAGTAGTAGTAGTAGTAGTAGTAGTAGTAGTAGTAGTAACGGCAGCAGAAGCAGAAGCAGCAGCAGCAGTAGTAGTCGTAGCAGCAGAATCAACAGTATCAGTGGTGGTGGTGGTGGCGGTGGTGGCGGCGGTGGCGGCGGTGGCGGTGAATGTAATACAAGTTTACATAATCTATTTAAAACAGGTTTGTTGCATAATTGGTATAGCCACTTGATTTTGTCATCAGTATAATTCATTTTTTTCAGGCACAAATTGAATACTTTCTATTTCATATCTCGGGCATGCAAATAGGAAATGTATTTCCCACCCATCGTTTGGCTTCCATTGCATTGTAAGCATCTGTAAAATGTAACGGTCATTGCAATGGTCATTATTGTGGAGATCCAATATCAATGGCTTTCTGACAATTAGTCAATGAATTCCGAATCTCCCTCCCTCCCTCCATCAACCTCTCTCTCTCTCTCCCTCCCTCCCTCTCTCCCTCCCTCCCTCCCTCCCTGCCTGCCTGCCTGCCTGCCTGCCTGCCTGCCTGCCTGCCTGCCTGTCTGCCCCCTCGCTCCCTCCCTCATCATACTAAGTTAGCGCACTGTCTGGTCTCAGACCCACTAATGTTGGTCATCTTCTCTTGAAAGAGTGCTCTCGCAAATACATTGGCTAATTATAGTCAGTGGAACTAGAATTTGTGTGATTCAATTCATCATAGAAGATACACAGCTCGGTGCACAGCTCTCAAGGACCACGAAAGGTAACTCACTTCCGATACACCGCACACGTTTATCCAAAGATTACTGCTGTGGCCAAATGTGGAAGAGTGTTAAAGACACGGCATACGTCAAACCTGGAGTATGGATGCAGGATTTTTTACAATTCAATGAACACGAAATAATATATTGTCCATGGGAAGCATGTGTCCATCGACAACATTTTTTTTCGTGTTCATTGAACCATAAACATCTGCATTGAACCATAACGTCTGCATTGAACCATAAACATCTGCATTGAACCATAAACGTCTGCTGAACCATAAACGTCTGCACGTGGTGTGATTAACCCTTGAAACTACACAATTGATAAGAATTGCCCATGCTTTGCGTAAACCGTGAAAAGTAGGTCGCGTTGACATACCTTTGATATGTGATACGCCATTAGCTTACCATGCATCCATACAACACGTTTCGTTATTGAATATGAAACGCTCTTGAAACTACATCCCGGACAACACCTTTCTAAAATATGTCTTGACCTATGAACCCTGTATCACGATTACATTTGAGACGCGACACGCCTTTAGTCTACAATGCATCGATACATCATATTTGTTTACTGTATATACGAACACCCCACCAAACCCCCCACCCCCCCCCCACCCCCCCCCCCCCCCCCCCACCCACCCCGAAACAGCCAGGACAGGAATTTTTTACGATGGTCAATGAACTATGAAAAGTTAGTAAAGATGACCTACATTTAAGAAATGAAACACATTTGACGCATTCATATAGCAAGTTTGATAACTATATGTAAACAAATCTTGAAACGAATCGGGACGGAAGCACACACACGCACGCACACACGCACGCACATGTACCTACACACGCGCATGCAGGCACGTACATAAGCATGCAAGAACTCATGCGTGCATCGTGTCATCGGCACACACGAACAAATTGATTGTTATATAATCACGCTTTGCGAGGTAGACATATTGACCGAGTTGTGAGACGCCTCCTCCCTGAGGCGAAGATCATAAATATCTCCCACCTGTTTGGCAGTCTCAGCTCGTGAAACGCCACTTCTTAGAAGAGAAAATCTTAAATATCTGGCATCTGGCAGTCAGTCATATTTTGTGAGAAATTTCTTTTTCCTCGCTAATATCTGCCACCCTCAAGTCAGTCTAAGTGTGTGAAGCCTCTTCTTAGAAGAGAAAATTATAAATATATAAATATATATTCTCAATATGATGATAAATATCTGTCATCTGCCAGTCAGTCATAGTTTGTGGAAAGTCTTGTCTCAAAGATCGTAATATCTGTTATCTAACAGCCAGTGACAGTGTGTTAGCAGTCAGAGGAAGTGGCTAGTTTTGTAGCTGGCCAAAATCCAGGCTGGAAAGTGTTTAATTTATTGACCCATGATGACCTTAATTAGGCATCATCCTCTCGTCTCAATGGATAGCTGTTATGTTAGTTAACTTACATTAAGCGACTACTCACTTTTTTAATGATCACACATTTCTTTCTAATCCAGGAAGTAACATTTGACCTAAATTTTCTATAAAGTAAGTCAGACTGACCTAGTTCTTAAACAGATGGTTGTGTATGCTCAAAGATGCCCATCCGCTAAACTAGAAGTCAAAACCTCTAAGTATGACGAAACGTGGCACCAAATCATTAGCTGTCTCCATTGGCTTCAATACTTATGAACACCTATAAGACCGATTAACCGGATGTACGGCATCGGAATCAGATTTGGTATAAATCGCTAAACGATGATAAATATATATGGCTGAATCATTTACTACTGGTTCCAATGACAAAATTCTCACCTTATCTATGCTATCCAGAAAGTAGGTCAGACTAACCCAGTTCTTAATTGGACGGTAGTTTGTGCACAAGAGTACTCACCCGCCAAGTTAGAAGTCAATAGCTGTAAATATGACATGTGCGACAACGGTAATATCTTTCGTTATTTGGTCATATGGGTGATAAAGGTATCAGGGGTCATAACTATGATGCTTGACATTGAATAAACTTCAATTACACAATGCAAATCTTGGATACCATTAGGATCAGTTTGACTAGATTTTGTATAAACCACTCAAAAGACGACAAAAAGCGCCGACTTAATAATTTACTATTAGTTCCAAATGTGACCTTTGACCTCTGTCGTCCAGAAACTAGGTCAGATTACCATAGTTCGTATATGGATGTCAGTTTATCTCCCAAAGTATCCATCCACCAAGTTAGAAGTTAATACGATTAATATGACGAAACACGCCACAGAAAAAATATGGTTCCCTATTGGTTCGCATACTGAAGGAAATTTCTAAGGGTGATGTTTGGCATAGAATCACCGTCTCTGCAACATATATTAGCTACAATTGTGAACATTTTGATCATGTTTGATCTAAATATGTTCAAAAATAAAGAACGTGCAACCATTGTTTAAGCTGAATGGACAGACAAACAAACGGATAAACAGGCAAATGGATAGAAGGACAGAAAGATCAATAGATGGATGGGCAGGCAGGTGCTCATATGGATGGACAACTGGATGGCTAGCCAGATGGATGGATGGATGGATGGATGGATGGCTAGAATGATGGACTGGCGCATGGGCAGATCAATCGACGCCGAAGATGTTTAAAGATATCTCGTACCATAAAGAGCAATGTTAGCGATACAAACCTGGGATTGTCCTCCTTTTTTATGATTCTCCGATTTCTCAGCCAATAGAATCATCCCTGCACACGTCCCCCAGGTCGCGTGATCGAGTGAGCGAATCCATTCTTTGAGGACTTCCGTCATGTTATTTCTCTGTAGAAACAGGCTGATGGTAGTGCTCTCTCCGCCAGGTATAATGAGACCATCCATGTCAAAGGTCAAATCCTTACACATTCGCACCTCGATTATTTCCATGTCAACTTCGTTTGATGATGACGTTATTGCTTTTAAAAGAGCCACTCTGTGTTCGTGAAAGGCACCCTGGATAGCGAGGATGCCTATCTTATATTTCGTCATCTTGTCTGATGCTGAGTTAGTGAGACTTCTGTCTCGATTCGTGTATGATGTGTATTTAGCTGTTTCAAAAACAAGACTTCAATCTAGAAATAATAAAAGAATAAGCTCATTAAATATGTGAACATAACAGGCTTGTTTTGGCAGATTCTTCATGATGCGAGATATAACCTGATTGGTGCCGACGATTGGCTTATACACATTGTGAAAAATGCGCTGCTGAATGCTGAGGCTGCGATAGTTATCGGCATGATACATCACTGACACACGAATCTCTCGTTGTCAAAAAAGGTGTTTGGCTGAATAACATGACGTAACCATTCAGTAGTAACTGGATGTTAAATCGTATTATAGATTTTCTACTAGACCACCTCGAAACGTCATTGATCTGCTCAAACTTATTGTTACAGAAAGGTATGTCCGTAGAGCACGTTGAAAAGAGAATATGAGTTATTGTTACAAATTTGTGTCCGGTACATGTAGCTTTTATAAATATTAGGCAAACAGTAGAGTTCCATTGAATTCACATTTCCAGAGTACCCACCCATCAAATGACGTCATAATGAACTGCGTGATGTGTACAATGACATCATAATAAATGACGTCATTCATGACATCGATAAGTACGTCATGAACGCATATCTGAAGACGGGCTATGCGTTGTTGTACAAATTGTTTGCTTTTACTATTTAATAAATATTCTCTTGAATATTTTGTAACTAATTTGACTGGGTGGTGTTGCTGCCATAGGCAGCAACAGCACCCAGTCAAATTAGTTACAAAATATTCAACAGCTTCCCTGTATAGTTTTCAGGAAATTGATAGCTAGGGCAAATGGAGATCGACCAATCCCAACACGGCTAGGTGTGGGTGGAGCTTAGCTAGTGATGGGCGGGGCATAGATAAAAATGGAAAAGTCCATTGACAGTTTGATGATGCCTCGTGGTGCAGCAACCATCTCCGTTCGACCATAGGCGGATGTTGACAAACCCACTTTCTCTAGTAGTATCGTCCCCTTAAGATTGAAAACTCGCTTTGCTAAATATAACTGGTAATAATTGGTCACGATTTCCGTCTTCTGAAATTGTTTCTGTTATGTAAATTCTCTTAAAGCCATCATAATTCTAGATTTTAATGAGGTGACAAGATCCACTCCGAATGCTCCAGTAGGGACGCTGTCTGAAACTCCTTGGGTGCTCGATTGGTTTCTTGATATCCTTCAGGGCCAGAATTAGGAGTGTTGTGGCGGGCTGTCCCCGCGCATATTTGAGGGCGGTAGATTTCCTGCAGTCTAAGTCATGAAAAACATCCATTCTTAAGTTATTTATCTGACTGTAGAAGGGTGATCTATATGCCCCATGGCGCCTCCTAAATTAGGCTGTCATGTCCTAAATCTGGCCAGTATTTCGTCTCTTATTGGCTAATCTGTTTAATGGTATGGCTTCCTTTACTGGTGGGATGTTCGCTGAGTTATTGGGGAGGCAAATTCAGATGTTGTTCGAAGTACTCCTTCAATCGGTATTGTTGTTTTTGGTTTGTTAGTAAAGCTGGTGTTCAAGAAGAGGGCTTAGCTTACGCCCGTGGTAAAGTAAAAAAAATTACCTATCGGAATTCACATTTACGTCACTTTGAAAGTCCTATTTGCGCCTCTTCTAGGGCGTATGCCCTCTTAGTAAATACAGGTCTTGGTAATAGTGTACCGTTATAACATTGAATAGGCGCAACGCAACGTCCGCCTCTAAAGTTGGACGCTGCTCTATGCCTGTTTAACACCAGAACAATGCACTAGGCAACTAGTGGTATTTAGTGGCCGAGCCCTGGTACCTTTGATATTGTCAACAGAGATACTCTGTGAAACATGCTCGGATAATATAATATCCATGAAAAGGTAACCATACACATCACATCAGCTACAGCCCTTCCACCAACTTCGCGATGGTTCATTAACAACTCACGTCCATCACCGCATTTGGTGTGTAACAGCAATGCTTACTATTCCATTTCCAGTTTCTTCTGGCAATAGACAGGCTAATAAGAACGACCACTGATGAGCACCGATAAACAATACGTTGACACTTCAATTATCTTGAAGAACCTGATGTGGTCGAGAAAACAGCAACATTAAAGGAAACCTCCGTTAGAGTAGATCTGGCAGCATACATCAATTAAATAAAGACGATTAGAATAATCCAAGCCTGCATTGACAGACTATCAATGAACGGAGAAAAACCACAGTACACTGATAGGATAACGACGAATGGGGGTAATTATCCGTGATGGGGCGTTTCCGATATAAAAGCACGTGGGTCTACCAAATATGTCATCTTCGCGCTCTATCTTTATAATGCACTTAGACACACACACCCCCCCCACCCCACACCCCCACACCCCCACTGACCTAGATAGCTGATTCGTTGACCTCAAACTCAAAGCAATCATAAACTGTCGTAATATGATGGTGTGTGCCAAATTTGGTGATTCTACCTTCTTGCATCCCAGAGCTATGGCCAAAAATGTGCATTCTGGCATGCACCTCGTGACACTGTGACCTAGATTCTTGATTCGTTGTTCAGAATCTCATAGATCTTCTAGTCACCTCTAATACGAATATATGTGTTAAATTTAGTGATTATACCTACTTGCGTTCCCGATTTATCGGTAACAATGTGTATTGCGGGATGCACTTAGTGACCCCGTGACATAGATATTTGACTGGTTGACCTCAAACTTATTTTGCCTAACCATCCACAATTATAAATTGATATGCCACATTTGGTGATTGTAACTTCTTGGACTCCGGATATGTCGCGCGACACACAGAGACAGACGGACGGGCGGACGGACGGACAGACGGACAGACAGACGGACAGCATGACAGACGGACAGACAGACAGACAGACAGACAGACAGACAGACAGACAGACAGACAGACATACCGACCGACCGACCGACCGACCGACCGACCGACCGACCGACCGACCGACCGACCGACCGACCGACCGACCGACCGACCGACCGACCGACAGGCAGGCAGGCAGGCAGGCAGGCTGGCAGGCAGGCAGGCAGGCATATGGATGGACGGAGGGACGGATGGACAGACATAATCAATTTAACAATTAAATGTTTATCTGGCCTTCATATTGTTTCTATGAAATGTCAGTAAAACTAGAATGCACTCAATGGAGATGTTGACGCAGGCTTTCGCGCTCTGTCGTGAAAATACACTTAGTGACCCCCGTGGCCTAGATATTAGATTCGTTAACCCCCAAACTCAAAGCAATCATAGCACGTCTTAATATGAAGTCATGTGCTAAATCTGGTAATTCTATCTTCTCACATTCTAGAGTTATAACAAAAAAATGTGTATTCTGATATGCACTTTGTGACCGTGACCTAGAGAGTTGAGGTTTTGTCTGGAACCTCATAGAACTTCTTATTGTATGAATGGGTGTGCCAAATTTGGCAAGATATTCGACTGAAAATTGGTACTTCGCTTTGATATGCGAAGTTACAGATCAAGTTCGAGTTTTGTGTGTGTTCTTCAATTTTTGATGGATTTACGTCCACCTTTGACTTATGATAATGAAATACGAAAAATATCAATTTTCACACACATTTTTCGCGCTCCTTCAAGATATTCAAGTGGAAATTGGTATAGCGGCCTACCGCTTTGTTATAAAACGTTACAGATCAAGTTCGAGTTTCAGTTATTTCCGGCAATTTTTCATGGATTTACGCCCATTTTCGACTTTTAAAACACGAAAAATATCACACACACCTCTTCCCCCCCCCCCCCCCTCCAATCCCCCCCACACACACCCACCCGACCCCACCCCCTCATCCATATCAAATGGTACATTGTAGTGTGCATAAAGGAGAAAACTGTCCTCTGTCACGTGGAACAGGGAATCCATTCTCAGTTCTTTTCTCACTGACACTTCCGAGGGTGTCGTTGCCAGTAGAATCTCAGATGTGCCACGTACTGATATCACCGTGGACAACAAAGGATTGCAATAACTGATTGCAAATGTCGGTCGTGACTAGTGAACACACATATATAGTAATACTATATCTTGACTCATATATACACATATATGGGACCTATATGATAAGGACTGCTGTCCTGTATAAATAGTGTACACATATTCCTAACACTATATTTTGACTGAAGAGTATAAAAAAATAAGCGTATATGAATCAGCATTTCGTTATTTCATACCAAGAGTCACCATTGCGGTGACTCAGCATTGCACTGTAATATACACATACATGCCGTTTGGGCATGTTTGCCCGACTGCAACCACCTCCCATCCACCCACACACCCGCTGTGGGGATAATAGTCTAAACACTCAAAATTAATAAATGCTTGCGACCACGCAAATCGATGTACACAGAATAGCACTGATTGGTCCGCGTTGCTGGACCAGAGTTACAAGATCTGGGTAGACATGTCAACTCTTACGCGAGAACTATGAATGCGCTTCTCCAAGATAGGCTGTTTATTTGTTAGCTTTCATGTTGGTGTCGAGAAATGTGAAAATTGCATTATTTATATGCTCGAATCATTAATTTTAGTGTTTTCTATATGGTGAACAAAATTGATTGAAACCACAATCCATCCAGATAACTGGTATAATTGTGCACTTTTTGCATATTTCCAGAGCTATAGGCCCCTAATAAACTGTTTTTTGTGCGAAAACATAGGTCTAGGTTTTGATGCCTAAGGAATTCTACAATGCAATTATGTTCGACTTATGAAATACAAACAGTGTTTCTGGTATTTTAAGATGGTTGACAAAAGAAAATGAACCAGGATTTGCGTCCATTCTATTTTTCGGATTTTTACAGATTTTATTTGAATGCCATTGTCATGGCATGGGCCTGCCCGTCTGCTTGCCTGCCTGCCTGCCTTTCTATCTGGCTGTCTGCCTGTCTCTCTGACTGCCTGCCTGCCTGCCATCAATAGCTCATTCAGTTGTTCAGTCAGTCGGTCTGTCAGTCAATCTGTCGGTCGGTCGGTTAGTCTAGCATTAACACTATTGACAACGACGCCTATGGTTTATATTTGCCATTTGTTTTTATGAAAACAAAGATCGTGTTGATGATTCCAATATAATCCGCTTTAACGCTAAATAGTCCGCCACGTTGTACGAATTGTATGTCTTTACCACTTAATAAACATTCTGTTGAATATGTTGAAGCTAATTTAACTAGGTGCTGTTGCTGCTTAAGGCAGCAACAGCACCTAGTTAAATTAGCTTCAACATATTCAACAGGTTTTCGCCGTACAGTTTTAGAATTTAATAGTCAAGAAGTTCAGAGATCGATCGATCCCAACACGAGCGAGGTGTGGGTGGAGCTTAGATAGAGATGGGTGGGGCGTAGCTAAAACCGGAAAGGTCCATTATACCTAATTTCAATTTTTGGATCTTGACTCAGTTTTATAGTGCCATTGCAGTCAAATACGATCATTCGTTTCTGAGAACCTGTCAATTGCCGAAAATGAGACATCGACGGACACAGCTTTATGTTTTATAACGTAGGGAAACAACTTTATTTTCCTAAGATTTGAGGCATATCAGATCAGTATATTCCAATACCAATACTGTAAACAAGCCTGAACCAATCCGATTCAGGCAGGCAGGCAGGGAGGCAGGCAGGCAAGCAAGCAAACAAACATAAAACAAACAAACAAACAAACAAACAAACAAACAAACAAACAAATAAACAAACAACCAAACATACAAACAAACAAACAAAGCAAAAACACAGTTACAATATCAACCTTCCCCTATGTGGTGGAGATAATATCCACTATTTTCCAAAATGACATATTTGAAATTGGAACATGTAGAAAAGGTTTACTACAGTGTTGAGATATAAGGTGTTTGAATCAGGAAATCGTTTTTATGATGACACAGATAACTGGAAAACCAATGGACCTTTCGAAGTTTATCCACCCATCATATGACGTCATCAACTACGTGACGCGTAGGATGACGTCATGAATGATTCGAAATAGTCCGACATTAGCGCTTAATACTCCGACACGTTATACGAATTGCATGTCTTTACCATTTAATAAACATTTTGTTGATTCGAAACTAATTTGACTGGACGCTGTTGCTGCCATAGGCATAGGCAGCAACAGCGCCCAGCCAAATTAGTTTCAAAATATTTAACAGCTTACCTTTATAGGTTTTTGGAAATTGACAGTGATGGAGATCAGGAATCAATCGATCCCAACACGAGCGAGGTGTGTCTGGAGGTTAGCTAGTGATGGGCGGGGCATAGTTCAAGTGGAAAGGTCAATTATCGTATGTACAGTGGTGGCTGTAGCTATGGAAAAAACTAAGATAGTTGTGGTCTGATAAAATTGCTTTGCTATAGACATATAAGAGACTCCTTGGTAGTATTATGGCTATGACCAGCTTCGAGAAGGCATGATAGTTTGTTACCCCTCAGTAATGTCACTTGACAAAATGTTGTTATTTGATTGGTTAAGATCAGGGATGGATGATCTGGTATTTCCCTCACGCGAGGGCAATACCGCACAGTATCCCCCTCGCGAAAAACGTGTTTTAATTTTACTGCGCAGTTGTCCATAAAGCTGATTATAATAATATGCCCGTTGCTAAAATGGCGGATACGCGCCCGCTTCGGAATTGTTGAATTTCAAGATTTCAAGTGACTCAATTTCAAGACAACTATAGGCCTACTGGAACGTTGTTGCATATTTTGAAATCAATTTGACGGGAGCTGTTGATACATCAAGGTTATATATTCCGCAGAACACTTGTAGTACAATAGCGAATGCATTGCTCGACAAATTAATCATTGCCATAAAAACGGCGAGTTAATTATCGATCGCAATCTTGTACATTTCTTCGTGACATTATATGGCCTAATAATGATCCGCGGGACGAGCGTGTTACATACGGAAATCAACATACCGATGTGAAATGGATTACTTATAGAATTAATTGTATAAGTAATTAGTCTATGATAAGACATACCGAGGTCCAGATTAACTCTCTAGCGCGAACATGACCATAGACGCCGTTTTTTGGCGTACAGCCAAGGCAAAAAGTGTCTAATTCAAGAATTGCTTATCTAATTATATTGTCATGTTATGATAAATCTTTATCTTCGACGTCTGAGGGGTAATAAATTCGTTGCACCAGTAATTTGACGTGGGTACAGGCTGTTACCACACGCGCAAACAATTATATTTCCCGAGCGTAAATATAAAATGTACGTTTGCGCATGTGGGAACACCCTGTAGACCCGGCAAAACACTGGTGTAACTAATAGTATTTGTACGGATGGCTACCTAACTATTACAGAGGCAATAGTTGTATTAGATTATTCGGAAACTCTGAGCAGAAATAAAGTTGCCTTATCAGTTTTAATCGCATCACAGAAGCCTGGATTTATCTTATTAAACTAAACATACCATTCGTTAATGTAGAAGCCTAACATGCCTGTTTGACAAATGTGTCAATATTTGATATCGGAATTGTATAAATTCATACATTTTAATATACACCTGTGCAAAAGTTAAGCACCACCCTATTTTTACGCACATGCGAGGGTATATTCATGTGCTATGAAGAAAGCAATAGCATAAACATTTATGTACCCATCCATCTTAGTGCAAGAGGTAATAATGCAACTAGAGGAATGCTGATTATGATGGTGGGGAAACACTGTATGTTTTTGTTTGAACTTGAAAACGAGGCCTGAATATGGTTACGTTGACACAACTGACAACTATTGCCCTACAGTTGACACACGTGGCTAGATTGTCATTAATGGTGTCTGAAAACGAAGTTTAACATCTGTGCACGAGTTTGAGACTGTCATTATTAATACCGGGTATATCCACCTTGTGCCTGGATGACGGCCTGGACACGACGTCTCATGCTGGTCACCAACCGACTGATACGCCATTGCGGTATTCGTTGCCATTCAAGATGGAGTGCGTCTGTTAATTCCTGTAGGTTCTGCACAGGAGGATCCCTCCTTCTCACCATGTTTCCCAGAATGTCCCAGATATGCTCAATAGGGTTCATGTCAGGGCTCCTTGCTGGCCATGGTAGGGTTTCGATGGCATTCTGGCGGAGGTATTCATGCACAGCTCTAGCACGATGTGGTCGGGCGTTGTCATCCATGAATATAGGGTGGGTTCCAGGTGCATGATTTACAAAATGAGGGACCACAACTCTATCCAGTATGGAATCTTGATATCTTTGTCCATTTAGTGTTCCAGGTACAGTCAACAGATCCAGCTTACAATCAAATGAGATGCACCCCCATATCATAACGGAACCTCCACCAAATGGAACTTCTTCCATGATGTTACGTTGGTCGTACGCCGTGCGTCTGGACCTCCATACACGAGTTCGACCATCTGTGGCATGAAGCAGGAACCGACTTTCATCGGACCAGTGTACTCGTCTCCAGGATCTCATGTTCCAGTGTCTTCTTTTGTTGCACCACCTCAGACGCTCCTCTTTGTGGTGTGCAGTGAGGAGAGGACGTCTGACAGGTCTCCTAGCTTTCATGCCAGCAGCATACAGTCTCCTTTTGAAGGTAGACATTGACACTCTATTGCGCGTTTCCCATTGCTGGCTGAGCACTCTGCTGTTGGTGAATGGAGATCTCCTAACAAGGCGTACTAGGGCTCGATCATCACGGGCAGTAGTCTTCTTCGGTCTTCCAGATCTAGGCCTGTCCTTCACCTCGTTAGTTTGCCCATGTTTTGCAATCAAACGACTGATTACAGTATGGTTAATGTTCAGCTGTCTGCCAATCTCTCTGCATGACATACCAGTGGTATGCATGCCTATGATTTGCCATTTCACACGATCACTTAACCTTCGTCTTGCCATAGCGGTTCACAATCAAGAGCTAATTCTCTCTGTACAAATAAACCACGGTCATGAACACAAAATTCCTAATCTTGTCGCCTAAATCTGTATGTAATGTTCTACACCTCAAACTGGACTTTTACATAACTGAACACGTGTGCTGTTTCCCGCCACGCACGGACATCAAGCGGCGTGAAGTCATGCATGCATGTGCATTTCGTAATTGAAATTATGTCAGCTAACGCGGGGACAAAATGTATGGCAGCCTAGTTGTACCATCATGTTTCTACGTTCTATTGTTTTTGCTGGTGCTTAACTTTTGCACAGGTGTATATATGGTGGGGTGTCTCGATGTTTGCAAAAGAAGAAATAGATATCATCGGATTCTACGCCCTTAATTACATAAGAAACCACGCACTAAGCTTTTGTAGTTATACGGTTGTCTAAATGTGATCTAGCTCAGGGAATATATATATATATACACACCTGTGCAAAAGTTAAGCACCAGCAAAAACAATAGAACGTAGAAACATGATGGTACAACTAGGCTGCCATACTTTTTGTCCAGAACGGCGTACGACCAACGTAACATCATGGAAGAAGTTCCATTTGGTGGAGGTTCCGTTATGATATGGGGGTGCATCTCATTTGATTGTAAGCTGGATCTGTTGACTGTACCTGGAACACTAAATGGACAAAGATATCAAGATTCCATACTGGATAGAGTTGTGGTCCCTCATTTTGTAAATCATGCACCTGGAACCCACCCTATATTCATGGATGACAACGCCCGACCACATCGTGCTAGAGCTATGCATGAATACCTCCGCCAGAATGCCATCGAAACCCTACCATGGCCAGCAAGGAGCCCTGACATGAACCCTATTGAGCATATCTGGGACATTCTGGGAAACATGGTGAGAAGGAGGGATCCTCCTGTGCAGAACCTACAGGAATTAACAGACGCACTCCATCTTGAATGGCAACGAATACCACAATGGCGTATCAGTCGGTTGGTGACCAGCATGAGACGTCGTGTCCAGGCCGTCATCCAGGCACAAGGTGGATATACCCGGTATTAATAATGACAGTCTCAAACTCGTGCACAGATGTTAAACTTCGTTTTCAGACACCATTAATGACAATCTAGCCACGTGTGTCAACTGTAGGGCAATAGTTGTCAGTTGTGTCAACGTAACCATATTCAGGCCTCGTTTTCAAGTTCAAACAAAAACATACAGTGTTTCCCCACCATCATAATCAGCATTCCTCTAGTTGCATTATTACCTCTTGCACTAAGATGGATGGGTACATAAATGTTTATGCTATTGCTTTCTTCATAGCACATGAATATACCCTCGCATGTGCGTAAAAATAGGGTGGTGCTTAACTTTTGCACAGGTGTATATATATTTATTTATTTATTTATTTATTTATTTATTTGTTAAACCATTTCGCCAATGCACATAATTTCTGGCTCCTAGATATATATCTAGGAGCCAGAAATTATGTGTATTGGCGAAATGGTTTAACAAATAAATCTGTGTTGATGTAAGCGCAATATATAAGTTCACTTACCTATAGTTAGTAAAGCTTCGTTTAATGCCACTCGCTGATGTAGGCCTAGTTGCTTAGAGGAGAATTGCTCTGACCATTGAGTCTAAGAATGTCGTTATTGCGTTTCATCAATCCGCGTACGACCTTTCAAATCCGTACTGTACACAGACTAGTCAAGAGCTTTGGCATCACATACAGCCAGGAACATCCGGAATGTAAATAGATCTGTTTATCATTGGCTTTCAACAACAGCTGTCATAAGCAGATTAACACTTGTTGTCGCTAAATTTGCTCATTACATTTAGGTCATAGGCCATTTACTATGGAGACATGTGTTGACTTTGTAAAGGGTGTTGCTGGAAGCTGTTACGTCATTTAAGACAAGCAACAATTTTCCATAGTATTGTTTACAATATCAATCCTGGTTTTCGGTCCTACATCATTTTATGAGGCAGCATACTGGTTAAGGCACCATATATGACGAGTTCGTCGCCTATCATAATAAAACTCCATGCCAGCCTTATATAGCTGCACGTGTATACGGTACTTGATCGCGGGCTGACTACACCACAAAGCAGTTGTTCTCGGAACTACGTCAGATAGCATATTTTAGGTAAGGCTAATAAGATTTTTAATTATGATTTTGCTTATAATTCATAAATACAGATTCATTGTAAAACCAGCATGGTATATTGACAATTATATTGGAATCATACTATAAATGATAATTTAGTAAACGTTAGGAAAGACAAATGACAGCAATGTTCTAAAGTAGGCACGCTGTGACGCTGATTTTGTGGTCGAAAAATGTAGAATGTTTAACACTTTGTAGTCCTTAACGAGCACATTTGGCCAAATCGTATTTATTACCATAACAAATAAGTGACATTAACCGAATAGGCGTGTTAGGTGATAACATACTTCTGGTTGGGCTTCGAGAATTTCCTAATATCTCAGTTTTTTAGTTTTTTGTCGAGAGGTCTGCAAATACACTTGTGACGTGTAAGCAACCAGCAAAAACAAACGCACATAACTGTATTTTCGAACCCTCAACATAGTACACAGACCAGAAGTCATAAGATCAAGTTTAACCAGTGCCGGAATAGCTTAGTAGCAGATGTAGCAGATGGTACGGGACCCCACACATTTGGGGGCCCGCACAAATAGAGAAAATCGCATATTTCAATATGATTGTTAAAAATATCAAATATCAATCACATACTGTAACTATCACAAAAACATATTTCTAAAGCTATATAAAACCTTTTTATTTAGTTCAAGTTTCAAAATTGGCAGGCCAGGAGGGGGCCCTGGCCCGAGAAGTAATGCTTTAGCTGCTATGGTTTGGTGCCATCGCAAGAAGTAAATCCTAGTTCAGACTGAAATTAGCCAAATGCGAAATGACACCCCTAACTATGTCATTAAAGTGCTTTCAAAGGTAAACATGTATGGCTGGACCAGCTGGATGAATTAAGCTACTGTGGTTCAATCATGCGGTATTACCGAACGAAAAACTACTGTCTGTCTCATAAATTCCTATCCACCACTTTCGTTAAGGTAACTTTATTGCTAAATGCGTATTATTGGACTAGCTGAAATTGTATATTATGTTAATTAAATCGTCTAATTTGGTTTTATTCCTACATAATTGAAATTTCAAATTTTGTAGAGATTTGTAAGCGGTCTTCTTCTCTAAGGAGGCGAAATGAACTGTTTCGCATTATTCTGTAAAACTTTGAATAGCGAGTGACAGATAAGAATTTATGAGTAGTGAGTAACACGGTAGTTTTCTAACTGAAATGATGAATTATAATCGATACTTATACCGTAATAACGTTATACGATCAAATCGTGTTAACTGTTATGAATCTGATGTCAAAATTTTAAACTTTAAATCCTTTTTAAATGAACTGCTGACGTGTATATTTTGAAAACAATTTTGATTTTCCATCAAACTATTTCTTTTGCAACATTTCAATTTAATGCATGATTCCACCTCACACAGCCCACCCCGAGTAGCCCACCCAACACTGTCATACCCATGTACACGGCTTCTTTCAAAGGTACCAATTACTATGATTTTTACTGATAGATGCCCATTTGAACATCTAATACTGGGGGTTGACTCATGGCAGCCCACACACACACGCGCGCGCGCGCGCGCACGCATGCACACACGCACGCACGCATGCACACACACACCACCCACCCCCCTAAGAAGAGTGATCCCACAGGAGCTTAGCTAGGTTCCAATTCCAAGTGTCAAAGTAGTAGCTCAGTACCTGGAACTGCTGGAAGTCAGAGTTTCTTAACAACACCACGTCACCACGTTACACCCCCATGGGGCCCCCTTCTGTGAGGGATGATACAGGCCGCCTACACGCTTAATCCGACACAGCAGCGCAACAATAAAGATATTCCAAGGAATAACCATTTACCACCTTGCAAATCACCTTCAGCTAGATTAACCATGACTAATGCAGGGTATACACCACCCGATCTTAGTTTGCCCGAAAACTTGTTAATCTGGTGGTGTATGGTCTTACACCGACTGAAAATTGGTGTTAGTCAGCCGATGAGCGCCAATTAAGAAATTGAATCTGGAGTCGGCGAGGTCAGGGATGATCTTGTGGTGTATAGCCTACACGATCCGACTCGAGTGTCCAGTCTTGTTATGTATGGTAGCCCCAGACTTGAGTTTGGTCAATTAAATCATCGGCGTTCATGCAGCTAATCAGGGGTTTACATTTTATCACATGACAACAATCAGTATTTCAAAATGGCATATGTATCTGAATTATACCTTATTTACCTGTCTACCTGGACTTTTACGTGACGCAGACATCTTTTTCGTCGCCTCAAATAGCTTTCGTGCGTTCCGTCACACAACTGGGATGATGTTATCCTCTCCTATTGCTTTTCGTGCCATCCACGATAATGCGATGCCGCAGACGACGACGACGACGATGACGACAGGAGAGGGGATGATGGGGATGCAATAAAGGCTCGCTAAACCGTTAATCTCCTCAAACTTTTCGTTCCAAGTTATGAGGAGGTTAAAAATTCGGATTTATCTAAATACACAGGAGTGGAGCCATTTTGAATGTGTGTGGTGGGCGGGGTTGGAGGTGACTGGGTCTCATTTCTCGTTTCTGTTTCGTTTTTCGTGTAAGAAACGAGAAGAGAAGACCTGGTGAAAGCATGGTGGGAGCTCTCTCTCTCTCTCTCACACACACACACACACACACACACACACACACACACACACACACACACACACACACACACACACACACACACACACACACACACACACACACACACACACACACACACACACACACACACACACACACACACACACACACACACACACACACACACACACACACACACACACACACACACACACACACACACACACACACACACACACACACACACACACACACACACACACACACACACACACACACACACACACACACACACACACACACACACACACACACACACACACACACACACACACACACACACACACACACACACACACACACACACACACACACACACACACACACACACACACACACACACACACACACACACACACACACACACACACACACACACACACACACACACACACACACACACACACACACACACACACACACACACACACACACACACACACACACACACACACACACACACACACACACACACACACACACACACACACACACACACACACACACACACACACACACACACACACACACACACACACACACACACACACACACACACACACACACACACACACACACACACACACACACACACACACACACACACACACACACACACACACACACACACACACACACACACACACACACACACACACACACACACACACACACACACACACACACACACACACACACACACACACACACACACACACACACACACACACACACACACACACACACACACACACACACACACACACACACACACACACACACACACACACACACACACACACACACACACACACACACACACACACACACACACACACACACACACACACACACACACACACACACACACACACACACACACACACACACACACACACACACACACACACACACACACACACACACACACACACACACACACACACACACACACACATCTTAATTTATTGTGTCTCTCTCACCTCGGTTTAGTGTTCTCAATCATTGGCTGCTTATAATAATTCTGTAGGGAGAGGGCAAATCTAAGTTGTAAGAACTTGTGCCCGATCCCATTGTGCAATTGTTACAATAAAATATGTTTAAATCAAAATCAAAATGGGATGCTGACGCGACGTTTCAACAAATTCCATTTGACTTTCTGCATTGTTCTCGTCAGACATGTTGTTCTAGTCTGACATGTTGTTGTTGTTGTTGTTGTTCTCGTTGTTGTTGTTGTTGTTGTTGTTGTCGTCATCGTTGTTGTTGTTGGTGGTGGTGGTGGTGGTGGTGTGGTGGTGGTGGTGTTTGGTTGGTTGGTTGGTTGCTGTTGAGCTTACATCTTATACTGGCAATCAATAGAAAATTAATTGGATGTCTACTCCGTTAAGATAACTCAAACTTGGTTCCCACATTTCTCGCTAGGAGGCGCGTGGTTCATAGTTTGGTCGCTAAGGACAAGCCTTACTGCCAACGACATGGTCGGTTGGTATTTGCCATTCAGTTGGCAGAACACCCTGCTGAGTGCGCGCCTGTCCGACCACTGAGAGGGAGGGAGGGGCGAGGGAGGGAGAGTAAGGATTATTTGGATTTACCAGAGTTGTCGGATGATGACCAATGCTGTTGAATCTGTTGCGCGGATCGGCCGGATGGGCACGGACTGTCCCAGCTCGGCTGGGTACGGAACGATCGCTCTAGGTACGTTCCAAGCACGCCCCTCTGGGTAGGATAGTACGCGTGTATAGAGCCATATGAGAGAGGTTTCTATAAAACGAAGTCCGTGAGATCACGTAGCACATGCGTGCGTCAGAGCTTCCCTGACAACACGTGTCAGCGTTGAGAGAGAATGCATACTAAAGTGTACCGAGTCGATGAACGTAATTTCTTTAAATTACTCAATTCTCGTCGTACCTATCAGGACCGGAATGAAACGAGGAATCCAAAACTGTTTATCTTTTTAGAATCAGACCAGAAATGGCCGAGTTATTCTAAATTAGCTCATTGAAATTATTTTCAAAATTTTACCAGGACGTCGTAATCGCGTGTATGTACTGAATGAATGTGGAGAATGTCTATCACGTGATAGCGTCCTCGCCCTTCCTAGCTGCAGACTGATTGGCTACAGATCGCCCGCTGATTGGCTGGGCGTCCTGCCTCTAACGTCACGAGTAGTATAAAAGGAGCGAAAAATCAAGAATCGAGACCACACTTCGGCGAGATAGAATAAGTGGAAGGCTGTGTGGTCAGAGCAGTGCTAGACGTGGGCAACTGCTTACTGACTGCGGTACCCTACACCGCAGAAGTGCCTCTCGGAATTCAGTTCTTATTCTCTGGCCCGCAATCGGAGCATCCGCATCAAAGTTTTGTAGGCCCTCGGACGACCATCAGTGGACAACTAAATAAATAGAAGACTCCCTCACAACCAACGCCTAGAGGAGCCTTCCTGCGGATGGGCCTAGTGGCCCATATGTAATCTCTTCAGTATGTAGAACGAGTGCTGAATCTTGGTGGACAACTCGTCAGATCTTCCAAACCACGCTGAATAGTGGTATTCAAATTTCCGTGCAGCATGTCGTGTGTTTAATTAACGTTTAAGTCACAGTCCTGGTGGGACTCTGCCTGGTATACCGCAAGAGCTATGCAATGTATCATGTACGGTGTACCCAGGAATGTACATGCATTGTTTAATTATAAATTACCATCGTAGCCCTTTATGTTACGGGCAACTTTCAAACTTCCGTTACCGGATGGACACTTTTTAGCATCCTGCTTAATTATTGTATTAGCTATTATGACTAGCTAGTAGACATCTGACTACAGTCGTTCTTCTTCGCCGTCTTTGAGAGTGAGCCGCATCAACAGTTCGCCTGCGGAGATTTCCCAGCAACTTCAGAATCATGCCATCCCGCGTTCCTCATCTGTAACGCAGCATCTATAGTGATTTATGAACTTTTCCGTATCGATGACAAAAAGGTACTCATTTAGCTATTGTATTCATTTATTTCTTTACAGGTACTGATGATTAATAGGTACCGACCCGGTGCATTTTATAATTTATATCTTTTACTGTATATATTGTCCTTGTTTTTGTGCTATGACTAACGAGCACTGCAAGGTCTTATGACCTGATTTACTGTCAATACTGTGATAGTTAGTTATGTATCCTATCCTAGTTACTTGTTTTGTTTATTTTATATAAAACTCTAGGACCACAGTACGCTAGGGTATACTATACAGCAACATTAAATCCGCATCACTTTTCCCCCAGCATCAATTTTACACTGAGGTCACTGTTCATGTTCGCATTACGCGAACCTGACATGTGGTCGACTAAACCTGGCAATTCTAGCTCCATAGGATAGGTTTAAAGTAGTTAGGAACAATCTCTCTGTAGGAGACATTTGTGTACGCCTCTTTTCCAGATGTAGCGGATATGTAACACCGCACACTGGCTAGATTGCGTAAAATTGGCCAAATACCTTAGGGCCTCTTATTATATTGAGTGATTGTCTCTTTCTATGCTCCTCCAGCCGCAAGGCTTATAAATTGTCTGGAACTCCCATCGACACGTTGGCATGATCAGACTTGGGAAACTATTGGGGTTTCTGAGCAGTGAAGACTAAAGTTTCGATTTTGCATTCACCCCCTCTGTATCTTCGGATACTAGTTAGGATAGATAACCTTGCCAAAGTAGGAAGTACTGCGAAAAGATATTATTTAAAACTGGCCAGCAGTGCATCTCTGGGCATTGTGAAACTTAACACTAATGGCATGCAAACGTTAGTCCCTGGGGCCGGATCTCAAATGATCCTTCCCCGACACACGGGTGATGGATGGGACGCAAATCCCCAACCATCTCACGGCAAGGTCACTGGAGATGGATATCTGCCTCTTACTCCCACCATAAAACTTTTATGCACTTTTCAAATTGATTATGTAAATGATGACTTGTCCTAGTGATGTTGTATGTAGTTGCGGTGTGATATGTAACCGGATCGTTATATGATTCTGAAGCTGTCACTCCGTAACATGTCCGCACTCTGCCTTTCTGAGGGAGATGCTCTGTAGGGTGACCTTCGGGAAACCGAGCATCCTCGCCAGTTAGGCTCATGTGGCAAAAGATAGGTAAAAATCCCTGCCGCTTGCGGCCAAAGCTTGGAAGTAAATCTAACAACTAAATGGTAGGTTAGAATTTAGCAGAAGGCCCGCATAAATAAAGCGGCAACTACCAATGCAGTATCTTGAACCTACATAAGATGACTGCGTTTGAATTCTTCGGAATCCATCCACCCCATCTTCACGTAATACAGCGTGCATCACATTAATTATAATTTCACTAGGTTGACTCACACTACACTTAGCTTATGTTTGAACAAGAGAGTGGCCCTTTTTGCCAGCTCTCTTCCTCTGCTTCGGCGTTGAAGGCATTTTCCTGTGATGGAGGCCCGCGCAAGACACTTTCCTCTCGCAACAATAATATTTTTGTTAGAGGTATAATGGTTTATATTAAACTAAATAAGTAGCCTCGTTAGGACGCTCCCTTGCAGTGATACCTCACGGATATATACGGATCGGTGAGGTACCTCTGACGAATCCACACGAACAAGACACCAACTTAGTTCTATGTACTGTATATTTTCTCTCTCGTTCTAGAAAACGAGTACCATTATTTGCATAGTTTATATTTTTAGATTAATTATCATCTCCAGGCTCCTAAATTGAGTTATGGATCGTCATACCGGTGATACGAGTAGTTGAGATGAAACAGTGAGGTTCAATCTCGGCGGCAATGGTCGCACGGCCCCCACTGGAACGTTATCGTTCCACCGGCTCTAGAAGTCGGTCTTTGTACTTTTCGGAGAGTCACGTATGGGATCCGTTACCCTGAGAACCATAGCTAACCATCCCTCCCGCGCATCCTGTACATACGGTGCAATGGAGTGGAGCAGCAGAACGGACCAACGCGTACCCCCACGAGCTACAAATCGCAGTGCACGATCAAACCCTGTCGATGGTAAAATTTGAGTCACGCACACACACGCACGCTTCCACTGGCCGGAATAAGTAACCAGAAGCGTATATTTACCATTTTTCAGTCTGAAATTAGAATACTTTAATCCCAGACTTCAAGCGCTCATCCTGTTTCTGCAACCTTGCATATTATATGAGCTAGGTCATTATTGGCATTCTAGTACTACATAGAATATATTTGCATTTTAATTAGTGTTCTCTATTTCCACAGCTGTTGTGCATCCACGTATAGTCTCATACGATGTCAGCCAAACAAAATGGTGAGTCTAAATTGAACAATGCGTGCGTATGTGCGTGAATGTGTGAGTTCATGTGTGCTTGCGTGCGTGAATGCGTGTCTAAAGCTGTATCTAAAAAACTACTGATCTGACGTGGCTAAAATATTAACACAGTGAATGAATACAATGAATGAACTTACTTCCAAACCACCAACAATACTCCCACCCACCCCTATTTACTACAGCAACAATGCAACATGCTGTTATTCCATGCAAGAGTAATTTAGGCTAGCAACACTGAACACACTTACCTCAATTAAGCAACGTCGTTGTTTTTATGAGTTCCGTTTTTACAAAAGCAGAAGCTATGAAAGCTTTAGCAACTCTAGCGAATGGTTGTGCATACGGGCCTGACGATATTAATAATGAACTCCTTTAAGATGCAGATAATACCATCTCGACACAAATCGTACACGTAATCACCTCTGCATTTGAACAACACCTCCCCCTCGATGCTGGGGGTGGGTGGGGGTGGAATTCCTGTATACTCATCGCGCTCCCGAAACCACGCGAACCTCTTTCCAATCTGAGACCGATAGTGCTTTCGAACAGCATACTATCAAATTTATCGTCCAATTCAGATATAAAAGTGATAATTTACGGGAAACTGGCAGAATGGTTTTAAAATATAACGTAGCTGCGCTGACATAGTCTGGGCACAACAAATAGTTTACTATCAAAGCATTAGAACATCTACAAGATGGGAATCGACATGTCACCTGCATTTGATGCCATCAAGAGACGACAGATTCTTCAATTTTTTCATCACGCTTGCAGCAAGACCAACCCCCCCCCCCAATCTGAATGATAGGTATGCCACTAGACATGGAGCAAGCAGATGATGTTGACTTTATCGACGAGGGAAAGGTCCTCTTGATAAATTACTCCCAGTAGCTGCAGAACAACTGAAGGCTGCAAACCTCTTAGTGAATGCTGACAAAACAGAGTTCACTCACGTATACCTATCCGATGGCACAGAAATGAAGGATTGCGGTGCACCACCAACCCCTCCCCCCCACCTCCCAACCCCACCCGCCCTAAGCTGGTACCCGACTCCAATTGCTCATAATCACAGTAGTGGCTATCCTGAGCCAGAGAATCGCCAGCGAGGGAACGAGGAGTCGGATACCAGCCTACACCCGCCCCGTCGAAGAATTGAGAAGTGGAGAAAGAGCAGAACCTTAGATTCTATCCTCTGCAGCTCTACCATCATTATAACTCGCTGCGTAACAGGAAATATCACATTTCATTCCTTTTGGAAGTTGTGGATTCGTGACACTAAAACCCACATGAAAGTCAATACGCAACCATGGTAACATGTGTTTCCAATAATGCTATAGGCCTACAATTGCAACGTCCGGGGTAGCTCAGACGGATCTCTCGAACAAACGTAATGTATGTCGCTTCAAATATCTGCTAGCCATTACAAATCATCGCTGGCCACGCAGTCTAATATCAGATGCAGCACTCTTACAAGCTGTGTAACACAGAGCGACTATTTGTGAGGGCAGCGCAACAGCGATGGTCTATGTTCGGACATGTTCTTCGAATGCCAGAAAATACGAGTTCTCAGAAAGCACTAGAATTTGCAGTTGTAGGTGCCAACAGGTATCAGGCACGCAAAGGATGCCGAAATATCAATTTCCTAAGCGTTTTGAGATCAGACCGCAAAGAACATAATCTAGGACCGCTAAAGACGAGAAAGAACATAAACGACCTCGGGATGCTCGCGTTAGGCAAGACACATCAGAGAAGGTTGATGAAAAACTAAAGCAAGACCATCAGAGAAGGATAAAACTGATTGCAGCTGAAAAAGTTTTTCATTTTTCAGCTTTCAAAAACAATCACTCATCATCGTCGTCGTCGTCGTCGTCGTCGTCGTGGTCGGCATCGTTGTCAGTTCCGTTTTTTATTATTTTAGCGCTTATCTGGTTGCACCCTCAGCCAGATATGATACAAATACATCTCCAGGGGTGTAATCGGCCAATTAAACAATCTGCAAGTACAAGTACAAACATTTATTTCCATGCCTCTTCTTTGAACTCGGCTACTTTAAATGGGCGAATATGTTTATTTGCTGATCAATATGGCCTACGCCACCCCGATAGCCTTACATGCTGCCTTCTCACCGGAAGTAATTTAACTGGAGCGACTTGGAAGAATTCGGCCCCACAAGCCCCACCCTACTCTTTACAGTGCCGTTGGAATACAGCCCGCGAGTTCATATTCTCGAAACTATTCCTTTTTTCACCAAGAAGGCGTTCTCCATCCCAGATGGAACTTCCAAACGGTCTTCGTGGATATAAGTTCCTTCAAAAACAAGCCAAAAAGAACTTTCTTCTCCAAGCAGCGCTAGTTAACCGACGGTTACCTCCATTCTTCAAATACGCCCATGACCCGATAATGAAAACGTTTTCCTACAATTCAGACAATGGAGGAATCCAGCTTTAGCTATGTCACGCCCCTCTCTAGCTAAGCTCCACCCATGTCTCGCCCGTGCAGTGATCGATCGATACCTGTACTCACTGACTCTTAATTTTCAGAGAAATATACAGGTACGCTGTTGAATATTTTGAAACTAATCTGACTGGGCGCTATAGCAGCAGCAACGCTCAGTCAAATTAGTTTCCAAATATTCAACGGAATGTTTATTACATATTAAAGACATACAATTCGTACAACTTGACTGGCAATTAAGCGTTTAATATAGACTAAATCGTAGTCACTCATGACGTAATTGATTATAACATCAGCCTAAATGTGGCGTAGACCTAGTTGATAACGATGTCATATGTTTGAATGAGAAACAGGATTTCTCAATTATAGTCAAAAATCGTTGAAGTACAATCATTGATCAATACTGATGGCAATGTTGGGATTCATTTCTAGATCTGCCCCGCCCATTTCTAGCTAGGTCCAGCTGATCCGCCCACTTTATCGTTTCTGATACTTGAACCATGAAATGTCATAATCTCAATTTCAATCGTAGCTATCCAGGTATACTGTCAAATATTTCTAAACTAATTTGACTAGGAGTTTTTATTGACTATGGCAGCAACAGTTCTCAGTCAAATTAGTTTTCAACATATTCAACAGAATGTTTATTAAATGGTAAATTCACCAAAGACATACAATTCAGGACGGTTACTGTCGAAATTTTGCCCATTTCGTGCCGGACACACGTCATTTGATTGTGACGTCAGATACCCAGGTGACGTATTTTGATTATACTTGGGTGGCAGATTGACTTCCTTCATGCTAGTATTGAGTGAGAGATAGTCCGAATCTACATCTCATACCAATACAATATAGTAGTAGATTTACAATACAGCTTGGAAATAACGTACCGTGTTTTCAAAAACAAACTAAAACGCACTCTTGAATGTTTTGGCAGCAATGGCTTTCAATTAAATTACGTCAAAAATGTCCAATAGAACATTTCTTACAGCGTGTTTAAAATTGTACTAACTAACATGTTTCTGTAGTTGTTTGGAAACATGTTAAGTTATTTCTTACGTATAATCTATAGTGCTTTAAAAGATAACTACCCTCATCTCATGATATCTATACAGATGATCTAATAGGCCATTCATAAACTATGCATAGAATTTTTAGCTTTTTATCATCCGATCAAAGAAAGATATTCAGACTTTAGTAGCTAAATGTTGGTTACATTTCTACAGCTTATGATGGCTGTCATGATTTACTTTTCAACCAATCACAAAAAAACCCAGCGTGTCTGCCTGGGGATATGGGCTCAGTCTTCGTGACAGGTGATGACTATAGCTTGACCATGTGATATAAAATTAACCACACAGGTAAGCTGTAGACAATTTTGAAACCAATTTGACTTGAAGTTGTTGCTGTCTAATGCAGCAACAATTTTCCGTCAAATTAGTTTCAAAATATTCAACAAGATGATTATTACATAATAAAGAATGTAATGAATTGTCACTTAGATGAGATCACACACTATCGCTATAGGAGACAAAATGGTGGAGATCACTGTTCAACGTTTACGCGATATTACAAAGCAGATAATTGTGATACAGATAGGGTAATGTGGCATGATATGAATGATATTGAATCTATACACCATAATCTATCTGTAAAATATAACATTTGAGATGAAATTAGTATCCATTTAAAGAAAACCATTCCAGTGATACCGAACATGCGACGCCAAAACTATATAAATTCGTCAACAATTCCAGGCATTGATCAAAGGTAACCATATATGTTAATCGTCAAACTGACCACTGTATAATGACACAGCCATCAATTTACTCAGATATCTATTATTAGATCTGTTTGAGTAGTCAGGGAACTGTTTATTATTTATTACTATGATACTTATATGTTCATGGGTCTTATTGTTTACAGGTGTGGCATTTGAAGTGACGAATCTGTCATCTCCAAAGGCTGAGATAGTATCTCATAAAACAGGTGAGTGTGTGTGAGATTGTTTCATGAATGAGGCATCTCAAAACCACAAAAATAGATAGGAAATGTTTTGTGTCTATGTAACTATGTGCGATGAGCTTCAAATTGTGGTAGCTAAGTAAACCATAAAGGTGGTTGCAATCCGATCACGAATCTCGCATGGTTGGCATAGATATATCTACCTATGACAGTTATTTACAGAGGACTAACAATTACTTTTATCAACAAAGTAAAAATAATGTGGAATAACACACGTGTCATGC